>JAXIVD010001848.1:27500-30000 GCA_036785275.1 Cancer borealis | reverse complement strand
TAACACTGTGTATAGAGCTACAGTAAGAAAAGTACTTATGACCTCACAGGCTTTTTTGTGTGTATTTACTGTAGTAGAATGCAGGGCCTGAGCTATACTCGTTTAGTCCTGTCTCTATATTTATATTTGTCTAGTGTTTTCTTTAGTTGTCACACACTCTTTGGCAGTGTCACACCTTTCAGTTCATTCCAAACATCTATATTTCTCTAGGAAAAACTGTACTTTTTTGTTTTGTTCAAGCAAATTCATTCACGTAATTTCTTTTGTGTCCCCTCAAATATCGAACCTCTCCTTTTATTTTCAATATAATTTTTTTTCTATCTATTAAATCAATGTTGTTCATCAATTTATATGTTGTTATTAAGTCTCAGTATCACAGTGGCAGTATTGTAACCAATGAGGTCTAACCAAAGTGTGCAAAGATCGATATGTGCAAAGAAAGGGTGAATAAGGTGCTAGTTAGTGAAAGGATGGATAGAAAAGAGGCTAAGGAGGAGTATGTAAGGAAGGCATGTGAGAGACCGACAAAAGCTTCATCCCTTTTACTGGTAATCTCTGGAACTGCCTAATTGTTTTCACACCTTCCTGCAACTTGAATACTATCAAAATGGAGTATCAAGAAACCTCCAAAGCTGAATGGGTCACACTTTATGGCATTTTTTCTGCACACTTTATGGTAGCGGCAATGTTTCTCTTTTCTTTTTGAATACTTTTTTCCCCTTGGGCAATCACCCTTCCCTTAAAGAAAAAAGAGAAGACCTCTTTTATATATTCACCCATCTTTATTTGTGTTGTCATGGAAGCTTCCTCTAGCTACCCAATCTTTCACCAATTTATCATGAGTATAATAATTGGATCCATCAAATGTCACACTCAGCAGATCTGATAACGTTGGCTGCAACAAGACAGCAATCCAAAGCCCTGTCAACCCAACTGCTTTATTCATTGTGACCTGAGGAGAAAAAAAAACAGCTTATTCATATCATGAATACATAAGTGAATATGTTAACAGGCTTTTAAAGGTGAATAAATATGAAGAATGATGTCACAGGTTAAAATGTTGTAAGTACAAAACTTTGGAATACAGACAAGAAAAAAAATTTCAGTTTCCCTTATAGTGGGTCCTTATTATATGTAGATTTTTTATGTATAGATGTACAGATTGAAAAGGCACAAATTTTTATAATACAACAAATCTGAAAATACAAAGACACAGGATTATTCAATATTTGAGATTCTTGCTTGCTGCAATCCCCTCCCGCCTAACTGCCGAAATCAGTCCAAGTGTTGCAGTTTTTCAGTATGAATTTACCAGTTTTGGTACTTTTGCATATACTGTACTAAGTATAAATGATAACACATCGTTACATTTAAAGGATAGTCAGCACACTAAAGTTACTTGAGAATTTCTCTTCAAATTAACCAGTAAGTTAGATTTGGTTTGGAAAAGTTAGAATAATTTCTGAAAAAATCTATAATGAGCAGTGTGGAAGTAGGTTGTTGACTGGCCAGTAACCCACCACTAATTAGAGGATGTAGGGTAGGTCAGCTTAGGTCTCAAAGGTTACAATAAGATAGGTTAAGAAAGTTCAGATTTAATCTTTTTAAAAAAGGTGGGTTGGTGGTGGTCCAGTGAGGAAGGCCCAAAAAACAGTTTCAAAGGAAGTTTGCTTATACGGTGTTTGACATTTTGATTGATTTTGAGAAAAACATTAAGAAAAAGGGTTCTATGCCACACTGACCCAAATGCCATCTCTACCTATTATACTTGCTGTCTTTAACACAACTGTAAAGATTTTAACGAGTGCCGATCCCTACTTTACCCACACGGCTGATGTCAAATTGCAATACCTGGGAAAAACTTCAACGAGGGACAGACCAGCTCAGAGACCCAAGTTCGAGTCCCGCAATGAGCTGGCCACTTTTCTTTGGAAAAACTGCTGAGTGGCCAAAGATCACCCATATGCTGCAATCAACATTATCCTCTACTGGGACTGCAACGAGGAGCTTCCGCTGGTAGCATGAGCCTCTTAACATGAAACGAGACGTCACTTTAAAAATCTAACCTGCGCTACTAATGGGCAGAGACTGACCATCCAAGCCTCCATCTAGCCTATAAGTGCCATAGGTTCGAGGCATAAAAAAAAAGATGCGTAATGGACGACTAGCTTAAGACACAAAATGCATTTACTGCGCTCAGGTAGGTTACGTTAGGAAAGATTACATTTGACTTTTTTTAGATTTAAAATGGACAGTGTGGAAGCAGGTTGTTGGCTGGCCAGTGGCATGGGAGGCCCTTTTTTGGGGGGTGGCTTAGGTTTCAAAAGTTAAGTTAGGTTAGGTTAGGAAACTAATTTAACTTTTAGGGTTTAGGTTTAGAAAACTTGATTTAATTTAAAAAATATATTACACTAGAAACGGAAATTTCCATTGTTTCTGGATTTCTTTTATGGCGGGGTCATTTTTCCTTTATACGGTAAGTGTGCTCTCCCATCCAACA
>JAXIVD010001848.1:12500-15000 GCA_036785275.1 Cancer borealis | reverse complement strand
GCGTGATCCAGACGTTACTCTCCAAACCAGGACTCACAAAGAAGGACATTCTAACCTTCATCATGGATCTTATCTTTGCTGGAATTGACACGGTACATCCTTAGTTAACGCTGCGTGCTTTTTTTCTACATAATTGTCTGTCTGTCGTCTGTCTGCTAGTAAATATGTCCATGTGTTTGTTTGTCCGTCTACTAATGTCCATGTTTTTGTTAATCTCTCTCTCTCTCTCTCTCTCTCTCTCTCTCTCTCTCTCTCTCTCTCTCTCTCTCTCTCTCTCTCTCTCTCTCACTTTCACACACACACACACACACACACACACACATACACATACACATACACCCACACACACACACACACACACACACACACACACACCCACACACACCCACATACACCCACACACACACACACACACACACACACACACACACACACACTTAGACACACATACGCGCGCGCGCGCACACAAGCGCGCGCACACACGCACACGCACGCACGCACGCACGCATGCACGCACGCACGCACGCACGCACGCACGCACGCACGCGCGCACGCACACATACACACAAATATTTTTTTCAGTTGATGACCAGGGGTAACAGAGGAGTAACGGAGTGAAACTAAGATATAGACAAGTACAACTTAATTAACTGTACTAAATTCTACTTTACCAATGACGTCGTTAGAGAATGGAATAAGCTTCCACCTTTCATGATGCAGTGTACCACAATAAAGGCTTTTAAATCAGACTTGACTACCACTTCTAACATAGAGTGTCCATCTTTCCCGCAGACTTCCCATACTATGGGTTTCTGCCTGTATCTTCTGGCGAGGAATCCTGAGGTTCAGAGGAAGCTTCAAAAGGAAGTGGACGAGGTGACGGCCGGCCTCCAAGGGCCAATCACCTCGAAACACTTGGCTCGCCTCTCTTACACGAAGGCTGTGATCAAGGAGACGCTTAGGTGAGACAAAAGAAAATGTTTTCTTTTCTTCTGGAGCTTCATTTTGTAATTTACCAACTCAGGAATCAGTCAGGAGAGAATTTATCAATATCTACAGTTGGTTCTTTAAGTGGTTCAGATTAATACCTGATGAACTCGCAGACCCACCATTCTTGGCTGTTTACTTTCTTCCAAAACAATAATGTAATCAAGTGTGTAGCAATATAAAAGGACCCACATAAAAGGAAGATACTATTGTATTCCTTCCTTTGCAGAGTGTTTCCCTTGGTTCTTGGTATGGCGAGGGTACTGACTCGGGATGTGGTGATGCAAGGTTATAAGATACCTGCTGGGGTAAGTCTGACGTGGAATGCTGTCCTCTCAACGTTCTATATTCAACTCTTTTTTTTCTTCTTTCTCTCTCTCTCTTTCTGTCTCTGTCTCACACACACACACACACACACACACACACACACACACACACACACACACACACACACACACACACACACACACACACTTTATCTTTTATTTTGTTTAAAAAATTAATTATTAACACAACAACGTAATTTCATTCCGTACTGCAAGAGAAGATCTAACAATAAAATAAGTCGTAAAGACACGTGAGGCTCATTAGTATGTCTTTCCATATGTAAGCTTTTTTTCCCCACGCTGATAACTTTGCATTTCCACCCAATTTCTCCCCGCAGCACATGTTGGTCGCGCTTAATGCCTTGATGGGATGGGACCCTTCCCTGTTCCCTCAGCCAAACGAGTTCATACCAGAGCGGTGGCAGAGAGACCGGCCGCTGGGCCAAATCCATCCCTACGCCTCTATCCCCTTTGGTGCTGGCCCCAGGATGTGTGTGGGGCGCCGCGTGGCTGAACAGGAGATGTACACACTGTTGGCCAGGGTGAGTGGCATTTGATTGCTGTAAACGGTGGCAAAATAATAGTATATGTAAACGTTTTGTGGACATGGACCTTAAAGAAAAATAAACACGCTGTAAGTTTAGATGGTAAGCCAGAAACGAAGGTTTTCGTACTTCACTTCACATTGTGAAATTCAATAGTCCTAAGTCAACTCTCAAGTAGTATTTTTCTGTTATTCATTTAAAGTTTTTTTCATTGACTAAGTTCACAGGCAGACTTTATTTATTTCATAAAATGTTCAAGGTAACTACTTGCTGTCCACCTTTTTTGAAGGAATGTCTCCCTATGCCATTAGCTATATCTGAGCCTCTCGTTGCAGGTGGCGCAGCGCTTTACAGTTGAATACCATCATGAAGACGTGGAGCAGCTGAGTGGCCTTATACTCTACCCTTCACGGCCACTTAAGTTCTCTTTCGTGTCTCGTTAGTGGCATCGACTTGCCATAATACAGATTCATGAAGAACACACCGAATAATTGTAATCTTTTCATGGGTTACCTGCAGTGTCCCAAACAGCCATCAGTGTGACGTTACACGTGCAATTTTCACAAAACAGCATGAAAAGGGAAACATGTGCGAACACTAACAACTAGTTCTGAATTGTATAGTGACCACTCAACTTAATTA
>JAXIVD010001848.1:0-5000 GCA_036785275.1 Cancer borealis | reverse complement strand
CTGGAAATTATTGCAAATATGGTGTTTTTATTGGTGTCTTAGGATTTAATAATTGTCGCCCACCGATGACGTATGTTGACTAATTTGTTTTTGTTGCTCATAAACATATACTTCACATCACTCTGAGTTGTTTGCTTTTTGTTTGAGGTTTCTATGATGATTTTAAGTATTTTATTCAAATAAAACAAACAAAAAATCGCCTCAGGACACATTTACGAAAGACCCGATTTCGAGTGCACAGTCACGTATGGTGTATTCTATGGTATTGCATATTAATATAAACTACATGGGCTATGCATGTAAGTGTTTTTAGATTGAAATTCCAATATTCCTGGAAATTATTGCAAATTTGGTGTTTTTATTGGTGTCAGGATTTAATAATTGTCGCCCACCGATGACGTATGTTGACTAATTTGTTTTTGTTGCTCATAAACATATTCTTCACATCACTCTGAGGTGTTTGCTTTTTGTTTGAGGTTTCTATGATGATTTTAAGTATTTTATTTAAATAAAACAAACAAAAAATCGCCTCAGGACACATTTGCGAAAGACCCGATTTCGAGTGCACAGTCACGTATGGTGTATTCTATGGTATTGCATATTAATATAGACTACATGGGCTATGCATGTAAGTGTTTTCAGATTGAAATTCCAATATTCCTGGAAATTATTGCAAATTGTGTTTTTTCTTGGTTTCTTGGTTTAATAATTGTCGCCCACTGATGACGTACGTTGACTAATTTGTTTTTGTTGCTCATAAACATATTTTCTATATCACTCTGAAGTGTTTGCTTTTTATTTGAGGTTCCTATCTTATTTCTAAGTATTTGATTTGATTTTTCTAAAAATCTGCTGTAGGACCGGTTTGCAAAAGGTCAGATTTCGAGTGTCCAGTCAAGTATAGTGTAGTCTATGACCAGGTATATCTTGGATAGCCCGTGTGTCTCCTAGATGGGGATACGATAGACAACTAACTGGATGGGGGGTTTTTTCTTCAACGATTGTTCCTCTCCTCAAAATGGATGAGGTACACGGTTTAACTAGGAGCCCGTCTGAGTAAGACATTAATTCAGGGTACATGGCCTGGACTGGCTTGGCCTTTATTGTCAATGTAAACAGGCGCTGTTTTTTTTTTTTAACTTCCTGAGTTGATACGTCCCAGTCCCATTGGAATCAATCAACATTAGTGTTTTAAAAATATGCAGTTGCATTTTCTTTTAGAAAACGACAAACCTTTTTTATTGTATTTTTTTAAATACACATTAGGAACACTTCACTAATCTGTAGTAAGGGAATAAATAAATGAACGCAATTTTATATGAAAACACGTCTAACTTTTGGACAGCGGCTGTCACAGCTATCGTTAAGGTCATTCCTGTAACATGTCATATAAAACTAGATATATTTTCCTGCAACGGAAATGACAACTTTTTTTTTGTTTCAGGATCAAGGAGCTACAAGAAAAATACGGGGAGATGCCGGAAAACTTTAAGGAGGAATTGTACAAATGGGCTCTGGAGTGTAGGTATTTGAGTGACAACTGTCTCTTAGGGACACAAATAACTAAGATTGTTGCACTGCTTATGCTAAGATGAATACGTCTTGTTCAATCCTAAACAAGGATGAGAACTCTTAGTTGTAGGAGCCCTGTCTGTTTGTGTAATTATTCAAGTACATCATCCAACGACGGTCTCTACAGCTAATATATATATATATATATATATATATATATATATATATATATATATATATATATATATATATATATATATATATATATATATATATATATTGTTACGGTCACACCGTAACGGACACGGTTCTTATGCCCTAGTGCCGGGTGTCCACTTATGAACAACCCAGTCACAACCACGTTACGGGCGTGTACGAACTGTAGTGCTGATGTTTATACGTCCTTTTAACACACCAAAGGACAAGGAAAGTCGACTATCCTGTAGGACTAGTCACTCCGAGGGCCACACGCCGGTGGCTGGACAATAGGCTTTAAACAAGAAGTGCCTGGTTAAGGAACCTATGCGCTTTTAGCCCCCCAAACACAGCACCTACAGCCACCCCCTTAACGTTAAGAGGTCGCCAGTTCTTTTAACCCTCCAAAGAACAAGGAATCTCCCAGTAGTAACCACCTTCTCCTCCTTACATTCTAAAGAGACTTACAGTGAGCACAAGATTACAGTGCCTAGACAAGGAGCTATCGCTCCAACCAGAATACCGCCCACAAGGTGTCTTTCCACCCACTTCTGGTTGAATAATAACTCCTCTCGACTCTAATAACACCCTGCAAAGTAGGGGACTCCGTACAGTGCGTTATATGAGTCGTAATTAATCAACACTGAGACGGGATTACTCCTCGTCTGTGTTCTCAAACAAGAGGCCCCTGATGACAGGCTCTCTCTCTCTCTCTCACAATGAGGACAACGAAGACAACGCCGAAAAAAGCAAACAACGCCGACAAAGCGGACAACGCAGACAACGCCGACAAACGCAGAAAACGCCGACAAAACGCAGACAACGCCGAAACTACTTCCCCGAGACTGAACAGTCTGACAAAATTCTAGGTGGAGTTCACCGCTAGCTAGGTGTTAATGATACTGTCACCACACTCGTCTCAGTGCTCTGGCTTGTAACCGTTTCCTCTACAGACAGGGCCCTGCTGTCTAGCTACACAAATATACCCCTTATCTAATAGGCCAAACAGATAACCCACTCCCTTAAATATGAGGAGGTTACAGGCAAAATAATGCCAATTTGTGGGGAGCTCAGAGCGCGAGGTGTTCTTGGTGACGGCTAACGGCTAACTGACTCTCTCACGGCATCTCGTCAACCTCGCAGCTCCCCGAGCTGAGATGCCAAATCGCACCACCGGCGCGCCGTGTTTCTCACACCCCGCGCCGCATCGACAAACATAGCCTAATAACTTCTCTTTCACAAAATCACCACAGGCCACAGAGACGACGCAGGACAACAACAAACATACGAGTGGATGCAGAAAGGAATTGTCTACAAGATAGGATACCTTGCAACACAAAGAAGAAAGAGGGAAAGTCAGGAAAATTAGGAGAATGAGAAGACCCGAAATTCAAGTAAAAGCCTAACCAAAACTCGCTGGCAACTCTCTCTCTCTCACTCTCCCGCCACGCCTGGCTACGTGACCTTGAGATACACATCCCGCGCATTTCCTCTCTCTACCTCCACGTCTGGTCTTGGCCACGTGATTTGCAAACAAAAGACGTAACACACAGACATGTCACGTAGACACGTCTCCAACACTTCTCGTTCTTTCTCGCCACATACTCTACCTCCCCACTAACACAAAGAATGTAACTCTCTTCCATACCCAGCCGCACCCAGCTGACACAAAGTACACTCCCACGTATGTGGAAAGCACACACTATCCACAACACCCATTATGCCTCTCCACTCCTTCTCCTCAGAGAAACTTCAATCTACGTCCACGGGGCCGGACTAACCTCTCCAGTCTACTGTCACTAGCCTAGCCCGTACTGAGTGTCATAGCCTCAGCGTGGCCTTCTTCCTTACCAGCCCCTTAACATTCTTTCTTCTCCCTCTCAGGAAATCTTCACTCTTCTGCGGGGCTTGACTCCCATCTTTCACCAGACGATGTTATGGTGACGGGCGGGGCCCGCAACAATATATATATATATACATATATATATATATATATATATATATATATATATATATATATATATATATATATATATATATATATATATATATATATCCTGGCGTAGCGATGGGCGTGGTGGCACTGGACCGAAGGTTTGGGTGTTTGGGAGCACCGACAGGGTCGATGGAGGCCCTACGAGGAGAGGAGCTCATTAATGTTGTCAACAACCTCTTTGCCTCTCTGGCCATCACGGAGATGAAGACACAGTTGTGGCGCCTCTTCCCAACCCCTTCCTACACAAAGCTTCGCAAAAACCATGACCAGTTACTCAAGTAGGTGACCAATATCATTGTATATTGTAATGCTGACTACTACTATTACCTACTACTACTACTACTACTACTACTACTTCTACTACTTCTACTACTACTACTACTACTACTACTACTACTACTACTGCTACTACTACTACAAGATAAAATGACAAATAAAAAGCTACAGTTATATGAACACTAATATTAGTGTGTGTGTGTGTGTGTGTGTGTGTGTGTGTGTGTGTGTGTGTGTGTGTGTGTGTGTGTGTGTGTGTGTGTGTGTGTGTGTGTGTGTGTGTGTGTTATAGGCTGGTGGAGCAAAATGTGGCCGAGACAGTGGCGTTTCTGCAGCAGAGTAAGGACAAAGAGGACAGAGAGGACAAGGGCAGACAGCACAGTGTGATTGAGACGCTGCTTTCCACGCCGGGACTCACGCGAAAGGACATTCTCACTTTCATTATGGATATTGTCTTCGCTGGGATCGACACGGTAAACCCAGTTTGTCCATAAAAACTCTACCCTCTCTTTTTCTTTTTCTTTTCTCTTTCTCTCTGTGTCTCTGTCTGTCTCTGTCTCTGCTGCTCTCTCTCTCTCTCTCTCTCTCTCTCTCTCTCTCTCTCTCTCTCTCTCTCTCTCTCTCTCTCTCTCTCTCTCTCTCTCTCTCTCTCTTGTGCACATGTGTGAGTATGTGCGTGCGTGTGCGTGCACGTGCGTGTGCGTGTGCGTGTGTGTGTGTCCTACAATAAAGTGTCCATCTTTACCGCAGACTTCACATACAATGGCTTTCTGCCTGTATCTTCTGGCGAGGAATCCTGAGACTCAGAAAAAGCTTCAGAAGGAAGTGGACGAGGTGACGGCCGGCCTCCAAGGGCCGATCACATCGAAACACTTGGCTCGCCTCTCCTACACGAAGGCTGTGATCAAGGAGACGTTCAGGTGAGGCAAGAGAGAAGACGTTTTCTTTTAACAAGCCTATGAAGGAGCTCCATGTTTTACTTGACACCAACTTCAATATCAGTCACGGGGAGAACCATTAC
>JAXIVD010001847.1:67500-73511 GCA_036785275.1 Cancer borealis | reverse complement strand
AAACTATTTATTTTATGTATAATATATTTTGTAAAGAGTGTTTTTGGTAATGTACTATCTGTTTATTTTAATATATTTATTTTACAGCCGAACGAAGATGAATCTGTGTATTAATATGGCCGTACTACTAAAATTAATCATTGCCAAGGCTTTAGAAACCAGGAAATGAGGATGAGATTTTTTTCTTATATACCTTCACCTATTACACACACACACACACACACACACACACCACACACACACACACACACACACACACACACACACAACGTCACTCTGCACGCGAGAGAAATGAGTCAAGTTAATGACCTACACGAGGCAGCTCCTTGTCCCCCACCCTTGGAATAATCTAATATTTAGCCATCCCACCTGTCATCCCTATCCATACTCTGATCCGACCGTCTTTTAAAGCTACTTATTGACTTACTACGTGTCTCCCCAGCCTATTCCAATCGTTCACGACTCTGTTAGTGAACCAATATCTACCTATGTCTGTCCTGAAATAACGGATTCAAACTAGAAAAATGTAGATCTAATAAAGAAATAGGCAGAAATTGATTTACAAATAGGGTGGTAGATGATTGGAATAGACTCAGTCAGCAGGTAGTTAGTGCAAAGACAATAGGGAGTTTTACGTTTTAAGAGAAGACTAGACGACTTCATGGATGGGGATGGGAGGTGGGTTTAGGTAATAAGGCTGGTTAGGATTCATTTGTTTTCTTGCATGAGTAATGATGAGGATGATGAAAAAATTGTGTCACTGTGAAATGTCATGCAGACACTATGGACAGAATACAGAAGACAAATTAATATAGAGAGAAAAATCAAATTCAGGTATTATTGAAAAAAAAGTAGAACATCGACCAAAGAAAGAGAAAGAAAGGCTCCTCCCCCCATCCTCCTCCTTCCCCTCCTCCTCCTCCTCCTCCTCCCCTCCTCTTCCTCCTCCTCCTCCTCTTCCTCCTCCTTGCTTTAATTCTAGTCAAATGTGTAATAACTGTTTCCAAATAATACTTTATTGAATAATTCTTTCCGATGTCCGGAAAATATACATTGTGCCAATTGATATCAGATTGACGCACATTTACACAGCAAGACAGACGGGACTGGATGGGATAATAAACACTGTATACATTGCTCATTACACGAATATAATCTTCAGCTGTAGGATGCTTGAAACACCCATACACACACACACACACACACACACACACACACACACACACACACACACACACACACACACACACACACACACACACACACACACACACACACACACAAACACACACACACAAAACAAAAAAACAAAAAACGATAAATACATTGAGCATATCTTACTCATTTCATTACAAAGTACAGACTCATAATAACCAACTATATAACTGACGAATCACTGAAATACAATAATATAATCCCCAACAAGCTATCCATTATGAAGATTACTTGCAAAACCTTCACTTGTCTGTGTCTTCATAGCTCCGACAGTTTACATAAAGACAATCGCATAAAAGGAAAGGCCAAGAGCGTCTTTTGGGAGGCCTACCGTGTTGCAATTTTGTTGATTTTGGCGCTGAAGATGAAGAGGTGCAGGAGGAGGTGGTAGAGGATGATCTATTCCCTGCCTCTCTCAGCCCATCGTGTCTGGTGGTATCTATTAAAGAGGGACTTTTTGGAGGTCTTGGTGGAGGGGAGTGGTTATTCCTGCGTCTACGAGGTGGTTTTGGAGGTCCGAAGATGGCTGCTATCTCTGTTTTTTTTGGTGTTGAGGTCCATCCAAGCGCTACCGTACATGGCTATAAGAAGAATAAACATCTATCTATATATCTATCTTTAAGTAAATACATGTCTAAATCAATGTTTTTTTTTCTTCTTCAGTTATTCCTCAAGTAAGAAAATTTCTATACAAATGTCAATATCAATTCCCTAAGAAAGTTGCAGGACTGGAAAACAAAGCGAATTATTTGGCAAGATGGTTAGGTCAATAACAAACCAAGCTGACCTAACTCAAGTTAACGACACAAACTTAACTTAATTGTCCTAAACTAAACGAGAGAGAGAGAGAGAGAGAGAGAGAGAGAGAGAGAGAGAGAGAGAGAGAGAGAGAGAGAGAGAGAGAGAGAGAGAGAGAGAGAGAGAGAGAGAGAGAGAGAGAGAGAGAGAGAGAGAGAGAATAAACCAAACCGAACCATTTATATGTGTCGGGATACGGGACCCATTACAAGCCAAGAGGGATGTCGGACAGAGTGAAAGCAGTATAAGGGCGGGGAGACAACTTACGGTGAAAATTAAGGTGGAGGGTGTCAGAGAATGATGCAAGAGAACCTGCTGGATACTGAAGTCTGTAGGGAGAGAAGAAGAAGAAGCATCATGGTTCCTGCTGGCCTGAAAACCTCTAATCCCAATGCTATGAACATGTGCTGCCGAGTTAGCCAAATTAAACTAAATACAAATCATGGAATTAGAAGCAGCAATACCTTGTAGCGATGAGACAATGTTGGATAGATAGCGCAACACAGCCCATCTTCAACATACTATGGCTCTAAGTTAGCTTTGCACAGTGACTCATGCACATCTGGTTTCCTTGTGACATAAAGGATGAGGTGAGGTTACTAGCCTCGTGTACTCACTGCGCCATTGACTCCTCGTTTTACAAGCTGTTCCTTCACCACTTCGGGAATCTCATATCTCTCCTCAGCTTCTGGTGTCTTAACAACTTCAATTCTTTGCTTTGAAATTACAGTGACGGGATGTTTTGGGGCTTCAGGAACTTCATATCGGTCATATTCTGGTGGTGAGGCGGCCGTCTTTCCGTTCTGCTGCTGTTTCTGCTGCGGCTGCATTTTGGGAGGCGCTGGTACCGGTGGGCGAGGAGGAGGAGCCCTGGAGGTGTCGGGGATTTCATATCTTTCCTCTACCGTTGAACTTGGTACAGAAGGTGTTTCTGTTACTGAAAAATGAACGGCTCTATGTGGCTGTGGTGTTCTTTCCTGATGGTGGCTGGCTTTAGGAGGGAGTAAAGGTGATGGTGTTTCTAGCTGGAAGGTTTTAGGTGGGACTGGTGGGGCTTCGTCTTGACTTCTTCTAATAACGTCACCTTTATCAAGCACACAACCTTTTTCCGGCGAGATTAATGAGTCTTGAGATTTATGGCGAGAAGGACGGAGAGGAGAGTGATTGAGGGATAGAGAGGGAGTCGTGGGAGGAGAAGGGTTAGGGGTTACAGGTGGGGAAGTGTGTGGAGTCTCTGGCGGTGAATTGTGAGGAGTTTCCGGGGGTGAGGTGTGAGGGGTTTCAGGGGGAGACTCCGGTGGGGAGGAAGGTGGCAGGGGAGGAGGACACTGAGGAGGAAGATCTGCATCGTGTACATGTAGGTGCTGAGGCGATGTAGTATTCAACTTTAGTGTTCCCGCTGGAGAACCACTGGAGGCGACTTGGAAGTGAGGCTCAGGTGACTGTCTTTGTGCGCGAGCTTCTTTGATTTCATTCGCATCCATGTAAGGGATTTCGTCTAGAAGGGAGAGAGGAGCCTTAGGAGGAGGTGGAGGGATAGGGAGTAGGGAATCATCTTTCATAATCTTCACTGAATGCTCTATCGAGGGAGTACTGGGTGAAGATTTGGGCGGCGGAGGTGGTGGAGCTTTAGGATGAGAAGGTGATGCTCGGTTGGATCTTGTTATCTTAGGTGTCGTAAGTCTTGTAGCTTCCGTTACCCGATCCTGTTGGTGCTCTTCTGGTAATTGTGGAACTAATGAATTCTTCTCCACTGTGTTAATGTTTGTATCTGTGTTTAAATTAGGGTTTCTTTCAAGTTCTGGTTCCATTTTGGTGTTTGTAGATGCTGACAAAGGTGTTTCAATATTGCTTTGATCAGAACTTTTTTGTGAGGTTTGTTTACAAGTATTATTGGTACTGTCACTCCCTCCAGCTGCTTGTAACACACTGGTAACCACTAGTCTATCTTCCTCTTGTGAGGATGCTGGGTCTTCTGTGCGTGGGTCATGGGTTTCTGGCGTGGGTGGTGGGTGTGGGGCTCGACGCTTTGGACGTACAACTGGAGTATTAGGGTGTTCCAAGGTGGCGTCCGTGGCAGAGGTCAACACATCCTTGGACTGGTTTGTTTTTAATTCCTTATATTCTTCACTTTTCTTGAGAATTTCCACATCATCGTAGAAAGGATTTTTTCCAATGTAGCCAGAAGCCTTTAGTTTATTTTCCAGGAATGGGTTGTTATTCACTGTGTTTTTATCTGTTGTATCTTCATGTACAACGTTATTCTTGCTCTCAGTTTCCTTTACAGTGTCTTCTAAATCTAAATCAAGTTCCTCATAGAAAGGATTTAATGACCTTCTATACTCAACCTTCTTCATGGCGTCAGGTTCTTCACACTCTTGTATCTTGACTCCTACTTCAACATTTTCCTTTTTTAGTGTCTCTTGACTTTCCTTCCAGTTTTGTGACATGAACTCTGGTGGCATCGGAGCACGGCGCTTCTTCCTTCTAGCACCTGTCGATCCACCGTGTAAGGAGGCCGGGGTGGAGGCGGAAAACCACTCCATGTGAGGGTAAGTTACACTCATCCCTGACTCATCTTCACCTCCAGATATAACTTTCTTCTTCGGTGGCAGCGGCGGTGGAGCTAAATCTGTCGGTACACTGGATGCTCTGATGGACTGTACCTGGGCACGTATTACATCAATCTCTTCGTATACGTGCTCTTCAGGGTTGTCATTGATGATGTCAGACGTGGCAGTTGTTGGCGTGGTGACACGGTTGGGTTCATCTAGTTTAGAGGAAGAATTAATCTCTGGTGTTATAGTTGGTGTAGCAGCTAGAGTTATAGTTTCGTTGCTACATGGATGCTGGGATTCTAGCGTGACTATATTGGAATGTGTTGACTGTGGGTCTGGAAGGCTGGACGCTGGATCTAGTGCTGGAGGTTGTTGTATTTCACGTAGCGTCTTTGCATCAGTTTCCGAGGCTGGCTGTAAGATAGTTTCTGTTTTAAGTGTTGAGGAAATGTCTGTTGCTGCCATTTTATTATCATCCTCCCTTAAAGTTATGTCTTCGTCCGATGTAGATCTGTTTCTGGTTAATCTTGTGTGGTTTTTGGCATCTGTAGTACACGTCTGTAATGTTTCCGTGTCTTCATCAGTGACAGAAGATTCTTCACTTTTCGGCCTGTCAATAGGGACGGCTTCAGACTGGGCTGAGACGAAGCTGCCTTCAGATGAGGGAGGCCGCTGTGGCTGGTCTGAAACGGTGCTTGTACCAACTGACTCCGAGAAGAACAAACTGGATACGTTGTTTGGGTACTGATGGGTCCCTGTGATGTAAAGACGGATCTCCTCAGCCAGTACCAGCATGTCGAGGGTCAAGCGAGCTACTACTGATGCCTCAGGACTGCATCTCCGTCTGTATCTTAACTCTATACCATTCCTTCGCTCCTGATACCCAAGGCTGTGCAAGATTTCAGCGGCTCCCTAAGGTAATAGACACAAAGATATATAATGACAATTCACTCTAATTAAAAATGTACTTGTATATAACATAATTATATATGATAACGGTGCTGTTACCCACAAACCTTAACATTAGTCCCTAAGGGTAATAGACACACAACATTAAACAGCAAAAAAAATATATTCACAACTCACTCTAATTAAAACTGTACTTGCATAAAACATAATTCAATATGATAACAATGCTATTACCACACACCTTAACATTAGTCCAGGGTTGTCCAGCGTCCAACGCGATACACCTCCACCCAGGCTGCCTCGACGCTTCAGGCTGCAGCAGAAACTCACTGTACTGCGCTAGCTGGATTAACGCCACACGCAACACTGCCGGGCCCACGCTGCTATTGGCTGCACATAGGCGTGGGGCGTGTAGCAATGATAACTTGAGGTCCATAGTGAGTGGGTGGTGTACCATTAGCTGTATAGTGGCCCAATCCTGATGGTCCAAGCCTCGCCCATAACACAGTGACACCACTAGACGCGCCCGCC
>JAXIVD010001847.1:0-60000 GCA_036785275.1 Cancer borealis | reverse complement strand
GAGTTTTCCAGTAGCATGTCCTGCCGAACCTGGTATGAGTTTGGCTTTTGATAATATCCTCCCCGTGGGGTGATGGGCGAGGTAGTGGGGGTACTAGGCCTACCATACTCCATTCTTGAGACCACCAGGGACCTCCATAGCGTTATAAGGTGTTATGGATCTCTGGACAGGAAGGTGCGAAGGATCCAGTGACCCAGCCTGACATCTGCTTGGCTGTTTTCGTGCTTTTCTGGATATGATTACTAACAGTGCAGTCATTACTCATCCATATTCCCAGGTGTATGCGTCCTTCTCTTCAATAGTGTCTTCACCTGCAGTATAGGTGTTTTTTCCTGCAGGATTTTGTTGTTTCCATACCGGATGAGTTCAAACTTTTCACTATTAAATGTCATGTTGTTTGATGATGCCTAGATATATATTTTTTCTAAGTCACTTTGTAAATTCAACAATTACTATTACGTTTCTGTACTATGCGGAAAGTTCGGTTGGAGAACATACTCACTACATATAATTTGGCGCGCTTCTCGACAGTTGGTGCCGGAACAACATATCGTACTGCACTCCCATCAATAACTACATTATCAATACACGTGTTAGATGTTTTTTATGTATTATTTTGCCATATTAAAAAACACAGTAATTAAATAATATCATTAAGTAACTAAATAACTAATTGATTAATTATGAGAAACAGGAGAGGAGATTAATATTGAAGTTACTAATATTGACTTGGAGTTGAAATTTAGGGTATCAGGGCCAAAAAAAAATTTGCAACCACCAGCCTTATATATATATATATATGCATTAAATCTATAATTTGACTGTTTGAAAGTTTGTGTATATGTCAACAAACTAGACTCCTAACATAAGTCTAAGTCCAAGTCAGCTGTTAGGAAGGAAGGCGTCTAGCTGGCTACACCTTATATTACTTCCTCACAGCCTTCGTAGCATCATTATTTAACTCCAAGGGTAATATATTGCAAGGTATTTAATGCAGCAAGGTAATGGTTGCCTTGCTATTAGTATCTGGTTTATTTAATTGGTTTATTATAGGAATTTCTCAAGCCGGGATGAATTTCATGAGATATTGGGATCTTTATTACTATATATTTTTTTGTAATTGTTCTACGTCTATTAAATTATTCATTAGACCTTCCTGTTATATAATGAAAAGTTTTGATGCACGTATTATCTATACCATTAAGGAAGAAGTGTTGAAAATTACATTAAATGCGAGTTATTGATATTTTACTAAACTATTTTTTTTTATAATAGTTCAGCGTCTATTAAATACATTTTTAGACCTCCCTGTTATATAATTAAGGTCTATAATGCATGTATTAACAGTAATATTAAGGAGAAAATATTGAAAATGATATTAAAAGTAGTTAAGGACATAAGAATTGATGAGACTGCAAGAGGCCAGTTGATGACCTACACGAGGCAATTCCTTGTCCCCCACCCTTGGAATAATCCAATATTTATCTACCCCACCTGTCATCCCTATCCATACTCTGATCCAATAGTCTTTTAAAGTTACCTATTGACTCACCACTTACTACCTGTCTACCCAGCCTATTCCAATCATTCATCACTCTGTTAGTGAACCAATATCTACCTAGATCTGTCCTGAATCTAAGTTTTTCTACCTTGTACCCATTCCCACATGTTCTATCCTGACTACTAATTTCTAAAACCTGATCAATGTTTCCACACAATCAGATTACACTGCCTGGCGTCAGCTGTGTGTGTGTGTTTAGGGATGTGCACCTATCCGGTATACCGATATACCGGCTGGTTAAAACTGATTAAATGTCACTTTGCATCATCAAATTTATTTCAACATTTGTACTTTATAATATAGTTAAGAAATATGTCTTAAAACCCTTTAATCTTAATATAGTGGATTAAATCATGTTTAACACCACACAATCTGACCTAATCTGACCTGACCTAACAATGCCACATCCCTTACTACCATCTCCAAATCAGTAAAATTAATTAAACACTTCTATCAGCAGGTAGTTAGTGCATAGACGATAGGGAGTTTTAAAAGAAGACTAGACGGCTTTATGGATGGGGATGAGAGGAGGATGTAGGTAGTAAGGGAGTATTGGAGTAACAGGAACTACCTCGTGTACACCCGAAGGCATTTTGTAGCTTCCTTATATTCTTATGTTCTTATGAAACCATTTGTTTGTGTTCTTACTTTCTCCTTGACTATGAAAACCTTAACCCGTAATTGGAGTTCAATGTTATGTTACTGTTATATAATTGTGTTCTGAATATAAAAAGAATATAAATAATTAGTAATGTTTGTTCAGATGTCTTCAGGTGGTGCCTTGAGCCAGAAGGAATATCTGAAGAAGTATTTGAGTAGCAGTGATGCAGACAAGAAGAAGAAGAAGAAAAAGAAGAAAGAGAAAGTGTCATCACATAATAAAGGGTCTGTATGTTTGATTTTAATGCCATCATCATCATCATTATTATTATCATCATCATTATTATTATCATCATCACCATTATTATTTTTGATATTACACAATTCTTCTTCCTTTTTCCTTCCCCCACGCCTTGGATATAAGGAACTTTGGTTCATTATATCTGATTTGGTTCAGCCAGGAAATGACGTTTGTTATATCCGAAATTCCCTATAAGTGGATTCGTTATATAAGTGAGATCAATTCCTCTATTATTCCACCTTCCAGAATGCGTATTATAGAGGACTCGCTGGACCTCAAGACCGTCCCTTACGGCTACAAGGACGAGGATGAGAACCCGACCATCGCCAGCGTGACCTATGATGACGACAAACTCAAGATTATCGAGGAATTTGAAGCCAACAAGAAATGGAAGAAAATGGTCGACAAACCGAATGAAAATGACTCACCAAGAAGGATGAGACACGATTCTGAATCACTAACACCTCCGAGAAGACCAAGGAATGACTTACCGAGGCGACCACACAGTGACTCAGATGACTCACT
Source organism: Cancer borealis (assembly GCA_036785275.1). Lineage (NCBI taxonomy): Eukaryota > Metazoa > Arthropoda > Malacostraca > Decapoda > Cancridae > Cancer > Cancer borealis. The sequence goes on along the minus strand of JAXIVD010001847.1, from coordinate 57,013 downwards.
GCCGAGAAGGTCAAGATTCGCAGGGTCACCTATAATAAAAAATAAACACGATTCAGACTCGTCACCGGCCGGACAGAGACACGATTCCGAGTCACCACCGAGAAGACCGGCGTTTGAGTCATCCAAAAATGACTCAAGTCCACCTAGACGAGTCCGGCATGACTCGGACTCACCCCCAAGAAGAGTCCGGCATGATTCAGACTCACCACAGTGGAAGAACCAAAACTCCACTACACCTCCACTAGATAAAAAAACTGACACACAGAAAAAAAACAAAAGCTACCTTCCACCTCATATAAGAAATCCTTCACCTCCTATCAGAATGCCAGACTCAGATTCCTCAATGTCTGATGAAGGGAAGAGAAACAGCAACCCAAACCTTCCTTCAGACATACAGAAGACAAGAAGACATGACTCCAGCTCCTCCTCACCCTCTACAAGAAACAAAAGACATGATTCTGGCAACTCCAATTCCTTCCCAAGACGACAGAACTTTGACCAATCGCAAAACAGGAAAGTAAGTTCAAATACAACCAAGAAAAATAAACAATCGTCAAACTCCCGTGAGCAACACTATCAAGATTCATCCAATTCAGACTCATCAGACTCACCGCTGAGTAGACGTAACTCCGCGTACTCCCCACGGCCCAGAAAGAGTAATAAGGAAGGCAAACTAGGTCAATCTAAAAAGAAACAAGAGGTCAAGACAGCTGGTACACGTGGGAGTGACCTTACCTCACCTAGAAGGAAGCAATATGACCCCAACTTATCACCACTAAGAGGGAAGAGACACGATTCAGACTCGTCTCCACCAAGGAAGAAAAAATCCACTGCCGACCTCTCCCCTCACGCACGTAGATATGATTCTGACACCTCACCACCACGCCAGAAAAGACAGAACTCAGACACATCACCTCGTAGGAAGAGACACGACTCAGACTCATCACCGCCAAGGAAGAAGAAAATCCCATCGGATGCATCAACTCCCCGGCAGAAAAGATATGATTCTGACGCCTCACCACCGCGCCCAAAGAGACATGATTCAGACTCATCGCCAGTGAGGAAGAAGAGACATAGTGACTCTGACCCATCACCTCCCAGGATGAAAAGAGGAAAACCAGGACAGGGTGAACTAGGACAATTCAGACCAGAACGTAAAATGACAACACAGGAATTTCTATCAGCCAGGAAACACGGTCGCTTGAAGAAGGATACACCAGAGGATTTAGCAAGGAAAGAGAGAGAGGCTATACTCCAGCAACAAGCAGAGGAGAAGCACCAGCAATGGAAACATGGCGTCAAACAAGTACAAGACTACAAGAAGAAAGTAGCAAGCGATAACCACGAGATGGGAAAAGCATTTACCCGAACAGCAGATGATGTTGACATGAACACACACCTCAAATTAGTAGCTCGTAAAGAAGACCCAATGCTGGAATATATAGCTAAAAAGGATACAAAGAATAGCAAAGGAGCTGTCAAGCCAGTATACAAAGGCTCCTTCCCCCCTAACAGGCTTGATATCCGGCCTGGTTACCGCTGGGATGGTGTGGATCGGGCTAGTGGGTTTGAAAAGCGTTGGTTTGAACATCAGAATAATAAAAGAGCTCATAATGAAGATGCGTACAAATGGAGTGTATCTGATATGTAATCATTGCAATATTCCTTTCCCTTGGTTCATCTTTCTCTCTCCTTTCCATATCTTTCCCTTTTTCCTTTCCATTTCCTTCCTTTCTTCCCTTTCCTTCTTTCCCTTATTCATCTCCTTTCCATTCCTTCCTTTCTTCCCTTTTATTCTCCTCTCCTTTCCTTTCTTCCTTTTATTTCTCCTTCCCTTCTCTTATTCCTCTCCTTCCTTTCCATTTCCCTTTCTTTCCTTCCTTTTCTTTCTCTTTTCTTTCTTCCTTTTCTTTTTCCTTCCCATCTGCTTATTGTACACATTTATTAGATATTTGGGAAGTTATTCTTATATTAACTTCTTGTTCTTCCGTCTGTAAAATTTATATATACGTACACATAACGGCTTTAGTCGTGTGTGTGTGTGCGTGTGTGTGTGTGTGTGTGTGTGTGTGTGTGTGTGTGTGTGTGTGTGTGTGTGTGTGTGTGTGTGTGTGTGTGTGCTCAGGCATCTTATGTGTCAATGTGTTTTTTGTTGTATGTGTTTTGTTAGTTGTATATTGTTAATTATGAAGCATTAGTATTGTAATTTTTCTTTCTACACTAAAACAATTTATCTAAAGTTTCTTAAGTATACTATTGTGTATGAAAGAAAAATTCCCATAAAGGCATTTAATTTTGAACCAGTGAAATTCTGGTGACTATGTATGTGTAATTAATTATTTAGAATACAGAATACTTAGTATGTATAATGTGAAGCTGAGAATCATGGCACCGTATGATTATATTAACTATTTAGTCATAGGTGTGAATACTTGTTAGTGCAAAGGTGGTGTGTCACCCCTACCGTGTTAGAACTTAAATTTTGGTGCATAAAAATTATTTCAATTGGTCAGACTTTTGTAATGTCTAAAGAAGTGTATTATAGTATGATGGAAGAAAAGTGATTTGATTCTCCTTGTATGATTTTGATAAGACTTACATATTACAAACACACAAACACACACACACATACTACAAACACACACACACACATATACTACAAACACACACACACACACATACACTACAAACACATGCACACGTACATACTACAAACACACACACATATACTACATACTACAAACACACACACACACACAAATGCTACAAACACCCACACACACACAAACACAGTCATAATAATTCACAAAAATGGTCGCAAATGCTTAAGCCTACAGCCTACCGAGCATGGCTCCAGAGAGGATCAGGACCCTGCTGGCATCTACCCTTATTTATGAGGGCTCTAAGACCTTCAATGCACTACCAAAAGAGGTGAGGAGCATTACTGGCTGCCCTGTATGGAAATTCAAGTCTGGTGTTGACAAGTTCCTGCTGACAGTGCCAGATGAACCCCCAGTGCTGGGCTATACTGCCAGATGAACCCCCAATGCCGGGGTATACTGCCAGATGAACCCCCAGTACCGGGCTATACTGCCATGTCATCCCTATCCATACTCTGATCCAACGATCTTTTGAAGCTACCAATCGTATGCTCATATCAAGTGGGAACTAATGAAGTAGGCACAGAGCAGTAGGGCTCACACTGCAACTGGTGTTCAGGAGAGATTCGATCCTCATTTACATCGGAACAGAGCGTTTCACCAGTACCCTGACAGCCAACAGCTGCAGCCACCAGTCTGAACCATTGGAATAATCCAATACTTAGCCATCCCACCTGTCATCCCTATCCATACTCTGATCCAACAGTCTTTTAAAGCTACCTATTGACTCAGCACATACTAAGTGTCTATCCAGCCTATTCCAATCGCTCACCACTCTGTTAGTGAACCAATATCTACCTATGTCTGTCCTGAATCTAAGTTTTTCTAGCTTGTATCCATTTCCACGTGTCCTATCCTGACTACTAAATTCTAAAACCTGATCAATGTTTCCCTTATCAATTCATTTTACCCATTTGAAAACCTCAATCATATCTCCTCTTGCCCTCCTTCTCTCTAGGGAGTTTAGATTAAGACGTTTTAACCTATCTTTGTAGGGTAAATTTCTCAGCCCCTGAATCATCTTGGTCATTCTTCTCTGAACTGCCTCCAAGCAGCCTATATCCTTCCTATAATAAGGGGACCAAAATTGAGCTGCATAATCTTCCTCATCCCATCCCAGTACCATCACTTGACCCCCCACCCCCACCTACCTTCCCTTCTATCTCTGGCCCCTTCTTATCTGCCCTTCTTACCCCACTGTAACTTAGCGTGCAGAAAGGGAGCCAGCCTAAGGCAGGCGGTACCGAAGGATAGGTGATTATTTTTTAATAGAAGGTAGACTGCGCAGTTTATCAAATAGTAATTCGATATTATCATTATTATTGTTAATCTTAATGAGCAGACCTACTTAAGCAATCAAAACATCGAATTGAATACCCGAGTTTGGTCGAAAATAGTTCACACAACTGAGGTTTCGTGGGACCCAAAGTTAATGGGTCGTGTTTAGTTAACTGTGAGCTTCGCTGAACGTTGGATTAACCTGTGTTCTTGCATTGTGGTGGTGGTGGCAGTGTTTTAAGTCGCCTTCGTGGCATTAGTAACACCACTATGTTATATACGTTGAATTTCTGGGTACGAGGTATTGGGAACGTGGCTATAATCGTCTCCGTTCTACTGCTACAATGCGGTAAGTCTTTGATGTAATTCCCTTCCTCCCGTCTGCTACAGTGTGTATATATACGAATCTGTTAAGTTTTAGAATGTGTTACAATGACTGTTTGGGGTTTATTGAGATGAGATTGCTTTTACAATGTATTTTGAAATGTACGAAGCCAAACCTATACCTGCAAGGCTAATCTTATTTAACCTAACTCTAATCCTCCATGGCTAAATTAATACTAAGTTTATTTCAATATTATCCAATTTTTTTTTCTCGTTGGCAGGTTATGGAGACGGTAAAAGTGATGTGTGTGAATTTAACTTGGACTGCTGCAAACATCATCCTTGGTCCGCCGCTTTCCAGGAGTGTTGTCGTGAAGGTTGCTGCCCTGACTGTAATCAAGTGTCGTATGTGTCTGGTAGGTGGTGGGTCCTGGTGTTCTACATTGTGTACGTGTGTATGTGTGTGTATATATGTATGCATGGATGTATGGATGGATGTATGGATGGCTTAACTAGCTCTGTACATTTAGTATATTTTCTTTACTCGACAGTTATGCAATCGTACAAAATAAAAGCGGATTGTGAGGCGTCGCACGAGTGTTGTGTGTACACGATCTTCTCCAACGAGTGGTTAAACTGTTGCTCTAAATATCCTTGCTGTACATTATGCCACATGGTTTCGAAGGGTGAGTATACAAACATTTAATTCATTAGTTTAATGTAAGGTGTTGCTTTAGTCTTTTCTTAACGATGCTTCTAATGGAATGAAGTTTAATGGAGACTTGTAATTAGACCAGTGGTTCTCAAACTTCTTCATCTTGTTACCCAATTTTACATGCGACATTACCGTGATAAAATTAATAATCTTCAGGCTAATAACGCGATAAAATTAACAATATTCTTCTTTAGTCTACTGTTAGTGATGCAATTAACTATTCTTTTTCAGGTTGTTGTTATAATGATAAAATATACGATTGGGGTCGTGCCGTAGAAGCAATCGACGTCCGGGACACTGGTAAATTGATATGTGGTGCAAAGTTACACGAAAATAAATCTTACTTTGCTGCCGCTATTGTTCCTGTCTTGTATTCTCTTGTTACGGGTAAGGAAGGAAGGAAGAAAGGTGTTTGAATGTAGTTGTTTTAGTGGAAGATCGAAAAATAATTAAGGTGTAGATTATAAAACGTTACTTTGTGGCTGCTCTTGTGCCTGTTTCGTATTCTTCTGTTACGGGCAAGGAAGGAAGGAAGGAAGGAAGGGGTTTGAATGTTGACGTTTTAGTGGAAGGGTAGCAAGGCAGGTGAATGAAACTTAGTGGATAGATAGATGAATGATTAAGAAATATATAGTGAACAAAAGATAATAAAAAAAAAGTAATAAACTACGATTGGGTGTCATAATTGTATAGGCGAGGCCCTGCATAACTATTAATTTTCATATATATAATGGATGGTTGAATTTTTTTTTGGTAGCCTACTGGTTCCCATGTTTTGAATTTTCAGTTATGCAAACCTTTAAAATCTATTATATATGAACTGCTGAGTAAACTTTTTTTCAGTAGTTTTTCATATAACCAGCAGAGTGTCTATTCATATATATCGATATCAAATAACTTCACACTAACTCCATTCTACTCTTATAAAAAACCTTCCACTATTTCCTTTAGATAATGATTGTGATAACTGCAATGATGGAAACTACTGCATTGAGGATAACGGAATTCTACGAGTGGACGGTTCAAACTGGTGGAGAACGCTGTGTTTGCAGTGTTCGTGTGTCAAAGGAGACATCCACTGTTTAAAAGTTAATATGTTACTGTGTCCCGGTCCACCCTACCCTGAGTGTGTTCCAATCCCCCCAGAGGAAGATGAATGCTGTAATAGATGGGATTGCACTCGCTTAGAACAGTAAGTAGAAACCACAGTACATTTTGTTTAGGAGATTGTAATGTACATCTTTGTAGAGTTGCAAGGAGTGAGACTAGACTGGTTTGCAAGGTTGAATTAGGTTACGTTTTTGTTAGCACGAGATCACGGTAACTATATTTGAAACAAACCTGCCTAGAAGGAATATAATGTAGGTTTTCTAGCAATATTTACGTGCAATGTTAATCTTTCAATTAATAAATACTTAAATAAATGCTGTGGTGCGTATTGTTTGCACGAAATAAATAAATGTGCACGATAACTATATTAAAAAAAAAAAGCAGGAAGTTTCCTAGCATATTGCGTACAAAATTTATCAATGTTAATCTTACCTTTTATAATTCCTTCAGCACGTGCTTTGATGCGTATGGGACACTGCGTCAGGAGGGCGAGGAGTGGACAGGGCGCGACGATCCTTGTCTGTTGTACGTTTGTAAGCCCGGAGGCATGGTAGTAAGTGTTAATAGACGCTGCCCGCCACCTGATGCTACGCCGCCGCCGGGCTGTCAACTAATCACTCGTCCTGGCGCTTGCTGCAAAATACCATATTGTCCGTAAGTACCCTTTTAATGTAAAAATACAAAAACGAACAAAACTATTGCTTGCTGTGTGGTAACTTGTGTTTATTTCTCTGACTTTGAATGCTTAGATTAAACTGATTAAACTAAGGATATCAGGAGAGCGTATTCCTCGTGTATAAATCTCTGTATGAATGTAACAATTGGTAACAAGATTCGGATGTATGTTTCCAGGGAATGTGAGGACAAAAACGGCACAACCTACGAGGCTGGTGATATCTGGGTAGACCCTAAGGACCCGTGTTACACGTACCAATGTCTGTCTGGCGGGATAATACAACGTAACAAGAAAGTGTGTCCTGCGTCTTACCCCTCCCATCGAGGCCAGTGTGTGTTGCAATATGAAGACTGTTGCTCAAAGTGGATCTGTGGGTAAGTTCATGAGAAAAAAAAAAGGTTTACCGACTTAATTAGATACTCGACAAGTAATTAATGTTCTATGCTATACCTTTCTCGGCCTTGGAATACTTAAGTTTAAAGTACAGGGGATAGAAGGCGACTTGTGGTAAATATTAAAGCCTTTTGTAGCTTCCTTATGTTATATGATGTTCTTAAATGTAAGGTCAGGACACAAGTGTAATTTCTTTATCTAGAAGAGTGTTTGGATAATATTTAGATAACATTAGCGTCTTCTCCCGAGGTTAATACTTCGATAGAATTAAGGTTGCAGAATAGCATGCATTATACATCAACTTCCGGAAACTTGTTAATGCATAAAAAATGTCTCAAAAATAGTAGGCTAACCTTATCTTCATTTTAGCAGTGTTTTAACTTGCTGTGTTCTGGTATTCAGGGGATGTAATGACAGGAGTGGCGAGATGCACGCCTTAGGAACCACGTGGATTGATGACGAGAACCCTTGTGTCACCTTCCATTGCACGAATACTGGAATTAGAACCTCCAGGAAGGAATGTCCGCCTCTTGAAGATAGACCTTCGTACGATTGTCATAAGATTAAGAAGACTTGCTGCTATGAATGGAAGTGTCGGTAAGTATATAGTCTGAGTTGTGTATGTGTACATGGTTTTGGTAATGCAAGTGTCTATCAATTTATGGTTTGAGTTTAATAATAGGAGTGAGTGAGTGTGGTTTTGGTAACGGAAGTCAAAATATTCTGGTTTTAATTTGCCACATTTCTTGGTCGTGTATGTGTGTATGCATGTATGTGTGTGTCTGTGCAAGCTTATTGGTGTGGTTAATATGTAAACTAATGACCGCTTTGTAAAGTATCAGCAGATTTTATATACTATTCTAAAGTGTGGTAGGCTGTAGGCTCTAAAATAGCATTATTAGAATTAATCTATCAAAAATATTGATCATTATAACTACATGCACTAAATATTTATGATCTATTTTCCTTTATTCTTTTCAGTATAACAATAAATTTTACCGTACATCTTTCAGGGAAGACCAAACTTATTGCATTGATGACCAAGGTGTGAAACGTGAAGTGGGCGAGGATTGGATTGATCCCGAGAACCCCTGCACCCATGTCCACTGCACAGAGGACCTACACCTTGTGAGGGCTATTGTAGACTGTCCCAAGCCTCCTGAAGAATCCGGTCCACACTGCAGTATTAAGATGGACCAATGTTGCCCTGTGTTTAGCTGTCCGTAAGTATATTGGAGAGGTTAATGGGTAACTTTATTTGGTAATAGTTGTATCCTATGAAGTAATCTCGTAAAATTATTCTTGGTTCCTCTCTAAGAATGTGGTTTAGATTGAAATTAATACCTTCCCCACTTTCCTCCTTTCCTTTCTCTCTTCTCTTCCGTGACACCCTAAAAGTGATAATTATCTTTACAGTTGTGTGGATAATACAGGCGCCGAGAGAGTTATTGGAGATATCTGGGAGCACCCAACGAACAAGTGTTTATCCATGGAATGTAAGCTTAATCATGTCGAGGAGAAGCTACTGCGCTGCCCTACAATACCTGCCAAACCAAGTCTCCAGTGTGTGTTGGAATCTGATGGCTGCTGCGACGCGTGGAACTGTCAGTGAGTACAACTTGCAATTACGTTAGAGCAGTGGTTTCCAAACTAAGGGTAATTAACTTCCTGGGGGTAATATAACCGTTTTTCGGGGGTAATGGAAGGATGACAGAATATTAGTGTTTGAACATCGCCATATACATCAATATTGACATTTTGTGAAAGGTTTGGCACGCCTAATGTAGCATGTTAAATTGGGTAACAAGATTAACAAGTTTGGGAACCACTGAGTTATGGGATGAAGTTCTATGTAGGCCATGTTGTCATGTGGTATGTTAAGTTCAGAGTATAGTCTGATGGGTAAGAGTATGTTGTAGCCGTTGCATAATCTAAATGTGTAAGTGATTTCTATTCTAAACCCAAGTTGTCCACATTGATGATATTCTCTAATAAGTTTTTTCTAACATTGCAGAGAACCTTGCCCAGATCCTGACAGTTTCAATCTCAATTGCTTCCACTACTTTGACCAGTGTTACTCTGATGAACAGTGTGGCGACCCCAGGAAGTGTTGTCTCGTAGCGGGTTGTGGACACCAGTGCATGATGGGTGAGGAGACTCGGCTTAATTTAATCTCTTAAATGCCATTAGTTCAGCAAGGAAAATTTAACAAGTAGGCAGACATTTTAATTCATTTTTTAAAATTCATTTTTATTAATTCGTTCAAAGTTTAGGCATTAAATTTGTTCTATTTATATTTTCTTCTAACCTTCTCTCCATGACAGTATATTTTCTCCTGGCCTTATCTCCTAACCTCTCCCTGACAATATATTTTTTACTAACCTTCTCTCCTAACCTCTCTGACGCCCAATATTTTCTCCTAACCACCTTCTAACCTTTTCTCCTAAAGTTCTCTCTGACAGTATATTTTATCCTAACCTTCTCTCCTAACCTTCTCTCCTGACAAAGTATATTTTCTCCTAAACTTCTAACCTCTTCTAAATTTTTCTCCTTCCCTTCTCTTCCTGACGCGTATATATTCTCCTAACCTTCTCTGCTAACCTACTCTCCTTCCCTTCTCTCCCTGACACAGTATCAAGGCGCGGGCAGTGTCCTGTGATCCGCCACATTGTAGCTCCACACTGCACGCCAGACATGAAGGACGGGTGTCAGTGGGACCATCAGTGTCCAGGAGAACAGAAGTGCTGCATGTTACATTGTACCAAACACTGCGTCGACCCCTTGCAAAGGTAAAGTAGAGGCTGAAAATGTTAGTGGAAATATGAACCATTTTATTATTTTTTTCATTAAAAGGGTACTGGCTAAGGGACCGTAAAAATACGTTAAAGAAAATCCCGCTTGTAAAGAATCTGGGATGTGAATTAGTCTAAATATTATTGCCTTAAATTGGTAATTAAGTTATCTAAATTAGTTATATAGCACATGCAAGCTGACTAAATATATTACACAGACGGGCGTCAGAATGTTAGTTAAAAAGGGATTAATTATAATCTAGGGTGTGAATGAGTCTGAATATTAATTACTTATCTAAACGGGTAAATAAGGTATTATAATTAGTTGTATAACGCATGTAGGTTGACTAAATATATTTAAGACTTATTTGATTACTTAAGAATGTTGACTTAAGAATGTTGCCACATCAAAGTCATCTCTCCATTAATAGTAGTTTGGTTCTTAGAGGTATATCATATCTTATTTCAAACTTTGGCTTTCAATCGCAAAAAAATTCTTGTATATATTTCATATTTTTTGCATTTATTTTATTGCATGGCTGGTGTAATTTGTATGGAATTCCAATACTAATGATTACACTTTCTTTGACAGTCTGAAGTGAGGACAACTTGAGGACATGCCAAAGATTCTATTGTAATATATGTTCGGTTATGAATATTAAATTATTAACAATTTATGGAATAGTTTTATGTAAACCTATAGTACGAAAATGAAAGGGTTGATAAGCTGAATGAGCGAGCACTCTTAATAATACTGGAAGTCCTTTGAGATAGAGGCCACATCAGCTACTTGAGTTAAATCTTTCATACAGAATGGTAAGTTTAATTAAGATTACCTTAAGACACAAATTTACTTATTCTCTCTACTAGTGATGCTGCTAAGTAATATAACAAATACACTTCATATACAGAACACTAATTATACCTATTTTTGTATTATATAACTTTATAACTAATATTTGTCAAGCGTAACCTTCCCAGTTCAACTTAACAAAGACTCTTACTGCTCCTGCACTGCGACATGCGGGCACGCTATCGGACGTCCCTAGGTAGTGTACTGTACCTCCTTTCAACACCGTCCCGCACACCTGCCGCACTCCCACGGCGTGGTATAAGATGTCACCTTGACAGACGGCAGGAAAAATATTCGTGTAAGCATCGGTGACTTGCGGAAATACTACTGAGGAAAAAGAGAAAAATTATGAAATTATTTGGATTTGGAGGAATATTATTTCACAATTATTTTGATTTGCAAGAAGATTTTTGGAATTACAATGAACATTTAGGGATGTTAAAACTTTTTTTTTTATTGAATATCTAGTTCGAGTAACTTATGGAGAGAATATCTTTTTAAAGGTTCGTGGAATATCATTTTTTTGTGGGTACTCTTGGTAAGTACTTTCTGTACTGTTCAATTTATTATCTTGAATGAGGTGAGTACACAATCCACTATTGTAAACTCCAGTCTCAGGCCCCGTCCACACGGGCATACAGTGTCTGGCAGACTTTGTTCGTCCCCAAACAAAGTGTGCAGACGGCAGTGTGTGGCCAGGCAAGGCTTGGCTGGAGCAGTGCTGGGATGGGCTCACCATGTACTAGTGTGCACTAGTGATATCATAACTACAGCATGGTGCGTCACAAATAAGATAGGATACATCACTAGGTACCATATTAATATCCCTGTGCGTGAAAAAAGATCAGAACAAAACTACATAGGGTCCAAACATAACTTTGTGGAATGTTCTGTGTGGCAGCTCCGTCCCTCTACTGGCCGCACCCCGACAGTGTCTCGCGTATTTGGTCAAACTGTGTCTGGAACACTTGGCTGGTTTGTCTGCAGACACAAGCGGTGAGTCAGTCACCGATCAACTTTCTCGCTTGTGTCTGCAGCCACTGTATGCTCGTGTGCACGGGGCCTTAACCGTACCATAAAAAAATCTTCCAACACTTCATTAAATCCTGTTAGTCATGTTTGTCGGGCTGGGAGTCTTTAGCCTTATTTAACCTATGCCTAACTACGCATTATTCATAGATAAAAAAAAAAAAACTACGGCTGGAATTAGTATTTAAGTATAAAAAAGTAGACTTAAACCCACTTCAAACATTGCTTAGAATAGTAAATCAAGGATCTATAATTAACTAAACTAATATAATTTAAAATTGTGAATCTCATATAAAGTTTAAAAAATAACTAACAAAACGAAACAAAATTACGGAAATTTCCATCATCCAACCTATTTAAAGCGGTCTTATCTTGACGGTATATTTGCCACCATAAGGGAATAAGGTCACCATACATGATTACATAAGCTGAGAACCTTCCATCTGTGTGTACTCGAGGGCTGGGAGGTAGTATATAAGGTAAGGTTGAGCGCTGTACTGGCTAGAGACACTCATCTTTCTCCACCATGAAGTTCGCCGTGACCGTCGCCTCCCTCTTGGCTCTCTTTGCGCTGGCCAGGTAAACAAACTCAACACGTACACTTATTATTATTATTATTATTATTATTATTATTATTATTATTATTATTATTATTATTATTATTATTATTATTATTATTATTATTATTATTATTATTATTATCATGATTATTATTATTATTATCATGATTATTATTATCATGATTATTATTATTATTATTATTATTATTATTATTATTTTTATTATTATTTTTATTATTATTATTATTATTATTATTATTATTATTATTATTATTATTATTATTATTATTATTATTATTATTATTATTATTATTATTATTATTATTATTATTATTATTATTATTATTATTATTATTATTATTATTATTATGTTACACTTGATGTATGAATAATTTCCTTGAAATGAAATTGATCATAAACGGTTAAAATAATGTATATACATTATAAGTCAACATTGTACTCTTCTTCACCCCGCAGCGCTCAGACTGAGACTGGATGGTGTAGATGCGCTGCCTTCGTATCATCCAGGCACATGGAAATCATGGTGCTGGAACTGCCTGAGCTTACCATCACCGATTGTGAAAGCCGCGCCGAATGCATGAATAGCTGCAAGAAGGAGGTGCGAAACTAAACTATAACTAGATAACTAGCCTCCTGGCTAGTACAGTGGTAGCGCGCCACTGGCCTTGCATTCGCTTGGTCGGCAGTTCGAGTCTCCGCCCGGGCTTGTGATGCTTAAGCTGTTTATTGGGGAGGAACTGCTGTGGTCTGGCACCAGAGTAGGGGGACAAGGAGCTGCCCATTTCTTATGTTCTTATGTATACAGCGCCACTTCAGATTCGATTTAATTAATGTCAGTAGGATGCGAGGAGTGTTTCTACGAGGTGTGTCTTGTTGTAGCTCCGACAGGTATTCGAAACCTTGACGGAAATGCTACCAGTACTTTCATTATCTTTGAAGAATTTCTGAGACTTGGCTTAACCTGTCATGGATCTCTAGACGTAAGTATTACCATCGCCAACCTAGGTAACCTGTCAGTGTGTCTCTATTTTATTGTCGTGTATTTTGTTTTGCTTGTCGCCAGACCCTGTAAAGAGGACAGTAGGAGAAATAAAAGCAAGGGCTGGAGGTCCAGTTAACATTACATATATCCTGAAATATCTCGAATTCTAATTTAATTTAACTTTATATTCCTTCACAGATCAACACCATGACCAACAACATGGATTTGTGGTCGACAGTTGATGAAGATACTGTTGGTCAATCCTTCTGCGTTGAACTGTTCCAGCACGGACTCTACTGGATCCATAACTCCTACGTGAGTACTTATATAATGATGGTTTGGATAGAGAAGTTTCACCCTCCCTCAGTACTCTTATAATACTTGGACAGGAGACTATATTTAAAACAATGGTTCCCAAATTGAGGGGAATTTACCATCTGGGGTTAATGTAGCTTTTTTTCAGGGGTGATAGAGCTGTTTTTCCGGGGTGATGTAACTGCTTTTCGGGGGCAATGGAGGGGTGACCGAAAAAAAAAATGTAGTGTTTTAATAGCCATATATCAATATTGACAACACTTTGTAGAAGGGTTAACACGCCTAATGTGGCATGTTAAATTAGGTAACTGTTTCGCTAAAGGCTGCTGGATAAGAAGACAGTCGTGCGTTAGTATATTATAATGATGGTTTGATAGAGGCGCTTCACCTTGCGTCAGATTGTTGAGATAAACTACATTTTGAGGAATTGTCGAATACTCCCCTTATAATCATGCTATCTCGGAGAATGTGCGTTCATTAGTAGGTTTAATTAATGTGTTTGATGATATAAATCGTTAATGATAGTGATTTGTGTTTGAACAGTCTTAATAGATGTTCAGTCTGCTTGAACCATCTAAATCAACTCTCGCTTTCAACCCTATAACAGGTGCACGGTTACTACGAGGTGTGCGGCGGCCCATGGGAATACACTGGCATCGACTCTCAGCAGCTGTTGTGTTGCTCTAACAAGGAACAGGTCCACTGCGTCACCCACTAAGACCAAAACACGACAACCAGACCCTACCACCCGACCCGAGACAACCCGAACTTGGTAACATCTATGATCTAATATTAAGAATCCTGGCTCAGTGTATGTGCTGAGTATATATATAAACGTGTCCATCTAAAGAGTCAGCGGAAACAGATTAGGACCGTGTATGTATCGTTAACAAGAAACTTATAATATTTTTCACCTTGCAGTTTATTTTTTCTATAACCTTTACTTTTAAGACGTACAAAAAACAATGTTGTATTATGACCATGGTAATTCACTATATATACGGTGATGAGAATTGAAAGGAGGTACATCGTATTGCCTTGGTATTTCAAAGTTAACCGTAAGTAATATTTCTTTTTATAAAGATATCTATTATACATGCACGATAACACATAACAGGGAATGAATAATGTTATACACGAGATAAAAGGTAAATCTTATACGTTGCAATTATCAAATATTTTCGGTTCAGAAATATGTATACGTGAGAGTGAAAATACCTTTATATATTTTCAATTTTTTTTTTTTGCAAGACTTTCCAGGAGAATGTTATAGCAGACAGGTAGGCAAGTTTCTCACTTTAACTGGCAAACTAAAGGAATAAACACAAATGACGAACACTTAAAACCATGTTGGATGAACGAACATTATCGTAATCTTGGACATTGTAGAAAAAAGTTACATAATGCTCATTGGCACATTAGCTGAGATTGTCACATTGTTATAATTCATGAAAGTTGGGCGAGGCCTTAATTTTTTTCAGGTAATTTATTCAATAGGTTATATTCATACTTTATAAGACTCAAACACTACCTGGAGTAATTCACCTTCATAAAAAACACAAACTTTTAACCTCTACAATGGTACAATTCCATTAAAGTCTCTCTCTCTCTCTCTCTCTCTCTCTCTCTCTCTCTCTCTCTCTCTCTCTCTCTCTCTCTCTCTCTCTCGTTGTGGTCGTAATCTAGTTAGTTCATTTGTCATCCGTTGGGTGGCGTTGCATGTCTCTCTGCATTGCATCGTCCGCCCGTCCCGTCATCTGCACTGGGCTGACGAGGCAGTGAGCGCTGGGTTGAAACAGTCCACCTCTTGCTTTGCTTTGCCTTCCTCGCAACACACGACCCAGCTGGAAGACATGTTAGGGAAGAGTTTAGTAACTTTTTCAGCCCTGACGCAGGTTGAATTTTTAATATTGTCCGCTATTATTAGCTTTATTTCAGCGTTTGTAGTTAAGAACATAAGAACTTTAGAAATAGGACTGCAAGAGGCTAGTTGATGACCTGCACGAGGCAGTTTCTTGTCCCTCACCCTTGGAATAATGCATTATTTATCCATCCCACCTGCCATCCCTATCCATACTCTGATCCGACCGTCTTTTAAGGCTACCTATTGATTCACCGCTTACTACGTGTCCACTATCATTAGGTTTGTTCAGCGTTTGTAGTTATTTTAAGTGTCATGTCTATACTGGTTTGGTTATATTGTCTTTGTGTATTCGTGTATTGATTTGGTTTTACATAGAAAGGAGACTGGCTGGCGTGGTTCTAAAAAAAACCAAACTTTGGGTAAAACATTCTAATTGGAACTCCGTAAAGATGAGACGGCAGAAAAGTTACGAAAGGAGTAAGGTTAATTCAGTTCCCAAGTTCTTTTTCTTCCTTCGCTGTCATTAGAACTTTGATCTTGCGCTGAACTGTTTTAAACCAACTTTCTACACAAAGGTTAGGTTGGGTTGGGTTGGGTTGGGTTGGATTGGTGTCTGAAAAATGGTGTCTCTTTTCAAATAATCAGTAATGAATGAATTGTTTTGAAGTCTCATTCAAATTGAAGTCATACAAGTATTTTTTATTTTTTATTTATTTCATTTAAAGGGTACTGGCTAAGGGACAACAAAAATACGTTAAAAAAATCCTGCATGTCGCCAGATCCTGTATACGTTATAATCATCGTTTTTATACTTCATTAATATCTAAGGAGGAAATTTTTGGCAACGTGAATACCTTGGAAGAAGAAAAATTCACACAACACTTTCCTTTACTGCGATGAAATGTTTTTGCAAAGTTCATTTACACTTTAGATTGCCTCTTCTCCACTTAAGGTCTTCACTTAATTAAGAGATGCAAGCTTGTACTTCAAACAAATCCTTTCCATTTTTCATTTCACGTTGGCTGGCGCTGGTGAAGGAAAATATGAACATGCAAATCCATCTTTCTTATCAAACATTTTGACTCGTGATAATATATATAGATTCATAAACACTGATTGAGTAATATATTTTTCTTATTTTCTTTTTTATAATATGAAGATGCAAATCCTCATAAAATATTTTGACTCGTGATAATGTATAGAAATCCACAAACACTGATCGAATAATATTTACTTCTTATAATTGACATCTTTGCGGAAATAAAGTTAAATATATATGGTAACTTTCAAATAACAGAGAAGCGTAGAAACTGTATTACCAATGAGGTTGTAAGTGGCGATGTAATGAACAAACAATAGATTTAGAGATAATATGCCTTGACACATAAGCTATTACGAGTTCTGAGGTGTTAAATAATCCAGGTTATTGATGCTGACATGTGTGTGTGTGTGTGTGTGTGTGTGTGTGTGTGTGTGTGTGTGTGTGTGTGTGTGTGTGTGTGTGTGTGTGTGTGTGTGTGTGTGTGTGTGTGTGTGTGTGTGTGTGTGTGTGTGTGTGTGTGTGTGTGTGTGTGTGTGTGTGTGTGTGTGTGTGTGTGTGTGTGTGTGTGTGTGTGTGTGTGTGTGTGTGTGTGTGTGTGTGTGTGTGTGTGTGTGTGTGTGTGTGTGTATATATCTGTATGTCGACGCCCAATACACCCAAAATTACTCCCCCCCCCCCCACCTCAACGTATGTGTATGTATATGTATGTATATGTATATGTATGTGTATGTATGTATGTCCACACCCAACACACTCAAACTAACTCTCCACCCAATGTAATATTTCTTTAGCCCTTTCTCGTAAATTCTCCAGCAGTGCGACAGGCTGGTCGTCACCTCAGCGGGGGTCGTGATGCTTGCAGGTGGCTTGTCGCATTTCCTCAAGGTCATTCGTACGTGTTGTGATTATCTGCTTACATCATAGTGAGAAATGTTATGCATATTTCACCTTGATTTACTGTGACAGAGAAATGAGATGTACATTTGCAGTTTTTTTCTTTTCTTTTTACCATTATTTTTTTATTTCGTTGTGTTTGAGAGAGAAAAAAAGAGAGAAAAAGAGAGCGAGAGTTGTGCTTTCTCTCTCTCCTTTACCACATAGAGGGCAAGAGCGTCAACACTTTCTGTTTATTCTCAAACTCTGCTAACGAGAAAAGTTGTGCTAGTGAGTTTTTTTTTATTTTTATTTTCTTAAGAATCAGTAGCAGCGCCAGACACTCATAATATACTACTGAACTACCTATATACTTGACGTTAATTTTTTTTTTTTTTTTTTTTTTTTTAACTTCGATGGAGTCAAATGTTATGTATTGCATCGACATCCTCATCCATCTCTCACTGTCTTCAAACTTTCTTCCACAAATTTCACAAGCGTTCCTTACGAGGCAAAGAATTATGTCCCTCCCAGTAAACACCACTAATACATATAATAGTTTCACACCAATATCTTTCTCTTCACTTAAATTACCGTAAATTTATACCCAATCGATGAATTCACTTTATTTAATTGCAGATGGAATTACTCGTGTGACATTGACTGACTATCTCACATGAAAGGTTAATAAATGTTTCAACTTTTAACCCTAAGTATATTGTTGCAATTTCACCTTTTCTCCCTTACTAACACAGCTCCCTATGTGCCCAGCTATCAGTTAAGGATAAGTTATGAATGCACTTCAATACAGTTCAATAGTTAACTAGCGTAAAAGTAATTAGAGGTGAATTTAGCATCGGGTCTTCTCAGATGATCATTACAATGTTCCAATAACATTTTTTACGTTGCAAGATTTTCCACCATTAAAGTTTTACTCAATTATCCTGATGTCAGATGATCTGTCTAAGCAAGTTCATTATAAGAAAAATGAAGAGGAGGAAATGGAGATGATAGAGAAACAGGAAGATGAAAGATAAAAGAAAGAAATTGGAAGAAGAGGAAGAGGAGGAGGAACACATAGGAACACATAGGAAGAACAAACAGCAACAGGCCTACTGGCCCTTACGAGGCTGTTTGTGATAAACTAGACTACACTATCAAATCTGGGATGAAGGATACAGGATAGTAAGGGTGAGGGATTCTCCCACCAGCCACGACTGGCAGGAGAGGAAGGCCAACCATGCAATATAAGTAAAAATAAATAAATAAATGCGTGGAATTAGATTAGTCTATCCTATTACTACTGTCACTAACACTACTACCTGGCAAGCGATGTCAGGCCCCTAGCGACGTCCTTCCGAATCGAGATTTTGTAATTACTGTACATTAGAAGGAACTTGCTCAAAGTTTACTATGTTGACGAATAATGTTTTAGTTGCGGATTGGCTTCTAAGTATTTGTCCAGTCTATTTTTGAATGTATTAATTGTTTTACTGTCGACGACATTGGCGGGCAGGGAGTTCCAAACGTTAACGATCCGATTGAAAAAGAAATGTTTGGCTTCGTTTGATGTGAATCTTTTACCAGTAATCTTAAAAGTATGACGTCTTCTTGTTATATTTGATCGATCAAAAGTAATGTAATCTTCTGCATTGATATTATCAAATCCTTTAATTATCTTGAACATTTCAATTAAATCTCCTCTCATCCTTCGTTTTTCGAGGCTGAATAAGTTTAATTCTTTAAGTCTTTCTTCATAAGGTTTATTTTTCAGCCTTGGAATCATTTTCGTTATTCTACGCTGGACTCTTTCCAGTTTGTCAATGTCCTTTCTGTAATATGGGGACCAGAACTGTACGCAATATTCAAGATGAGGTCGTACTAGTGAATTATGCAGTTTTAATATGACTTTTTCTGATTTATTTTCGAAAGTACGCCCAATAAAGCCGACCAATCTGTTAGCGGTTTTAACTACCTCTGAGCAATGCTGACTGGGTTTTAAATCGCTTGATATTGTGATTCCTAGATCTTTTTCCTTGTTCACTGCAGAAAGTAGTTTTCCATTCATTTGGTACTGAACGTGATCATTATTTCTTCCGATATGTAGTACCTTACATTTATCAACGTTAAATTTCATTTGCCATTTATTGGCCCAAGACGTTAGTCGATCAAGGTCTGATTGTAAGACTTCTCTGTCACTTGTCGAAGTTACTTTACTGGCAATTTTCGTATCGTCAGCGAATTTTGATATTTTGCATGAGATCCCATCATCTATGTCATTAACATATATCAGAAACAAAATAGGGCCAAGTACTGAACCCTGTGGTACGCCACTTTTTACGTTTAACCATTGAGAGGAGACACCGTTTAAGACTACTCTCTGTTTACGTTCAGAGAGCCAGTCCTGAAGCCAATTGTAGATGCTACCAGAGATACCGTGAATCTTTAGTTTGTTAAGCAATCGTTGATGGGGAACTTTATCAAAGGCCTTTTGAAAATCCAGATATATGATATCTACTGCTCTGCTTTCATCGTACGTGTCAAAAACATTGTAAAAGAAGTCTAATAAGTTAGTTAGACATGAACGTTTGTTACGGAAACCATGTTGTGAGGGTTTAATTATATCGTTGTCTTCAAGGAATTTCACCATATTGTCACGAATGATTGTCTCCATTAATTTACATACTACTGACGTCAGACTGATTGGCCTATAATTTCCGGGTTGTGACTTGTCTCCCTTTTTGAAGATTGGGGTTACATTAGCACGTTTCCAATCTGATGGAACTTTACCAATCCTTAAGGATTTATTGAATATGATTGCAAGCGGTTTACTGATCTGATGCTTGACCTCTTTCAAGATTTTCGGGGAAATTTTATCTGGTCCAGGGGTTTTATTATTTTTCATCTTATCGATTTTTTGTTCAACGTCATTTTCTACGATGAGTAAATCATTTAAGAAGTTTTCGGTTCTTCTAGTCTCGAGTGGTTGAAACGATGAACAATCCTCTTCTGTAAATACGGATGCAAAAAAGTTGTTTAGGATTGTAGCCATTTCATTTTCGTCGTTTGTGTGATTTCCTTGTCCTTTAGTAAGTGGACCGATATTACAGGTAAGGGCTTTTTTACTCTTAACAAAACTATAAAATTCTTTAGGATTAGATTTACATGATTCCGCTATATATTCTTCAAGGTTATTCTTGCTGCGCTTTATTAGTCTCTTAGTTTCGCGACGAACTCTGTCAAACTCAACTTTGTCATCTTGGTTTTTAGTTGATATATACTTATCGTACGCGTGTTTTTTGAGAGAGAGGCTGTTTTTTATCTCATCGTTCCACCATTTTGGTTTATTCTTCCTTGCTGAACGTCTGTAACGATACGGTACACATACTCTAATAGCTTCGTTCAGCTTTGTGGTAAAGGCCTCCCATGACCTATCAATATCTGATTCTGACTCTGACAACAGTTCACTCCAGTCAGTGTCTTCTAGAATTGTCCGCATTCTGGTGAAATTTGCCCTTTGATAATTTGGTACCCTCTCCTTACTGTCATTTACTTTTATTTCCTTCATTTTCAAGTTGAACGTAATTATCCGATGGTCGCTTGAGCTGAAAACTGGGCCAACATTTACGTTGCTGACTATCTCTTCGCTTGTTGAAAGAATGAGGTCAAGGGTATTTAAGTCGCGCGTCGGTTCATGAACGTGTTGATGTAATTCGCTCTCTAATAAATTCGTGTACAGGTCGTGTCCTGCATGTGATCTTAACGGATTTCCCCATCTCGTTACTGGCAAGTTAAAATCGCCCATAATGATTGTTTCACATTGACTAATTGTTTCGGAGATTGATTCGAAAAGCAAACGGTCAATTTCAGCGGGTCTTCCTGGTGGTCTGTAAATCAATCCAAGTATTTTTCTGCTCGAGTTACTCTTTAATTCGATGAAAACTGTGTCCACTCCGTTGATGGGTTCTGTTTTAAGGGAGATCGGATGGAGCGAGCTGTGAATATATAGGATTACACCACCGCCAATTTTGTTTTCTCTTTCACAGCTAAAAATTGTATAACCGGATAACTGAAATTCTGCAATGTAATCTCTGTTCGACGTGTCTAACCATGATTCTGTGACTCCTATGATATGGTACTGATCCATTGCGGCGAGAGCTTCAAGATCAGTGAATTTATTTCTGATGCTGCGAGCATTTACATAACAAACTTTAATATTCGGATCAGTAGCGTCATTAGCATTAGGATCAGTGGTGACGTTAGTAATTGGGTCAGCTGTGACATTATTATTTGGCTCAGTGGTGGCATTACACGGAGAAACTATGATGTCTTTGCTGCTCTCGTCCGCTCGGCGTTTTTTGACCTATAAAGAAAAACTTTATCACTGAAAAGTCTGCCCAAGCGAGCATGCCCAACACTGTTCAGGTGCAGTCCGTCGTACTGGAAAAGAAGTGGGTTATTGTAAAAGTCATCCCACAGGTTTAGGAAGTCAACACCTTCCTGTGAACAGAGGAGGAGGAGGAGGAGGAGGAGGAGGAGAAGGAGGAAGAGGAGGAAGAAGGAAGAGGAAGAGGAGGAGGAAGATGAAAAAACAAACAAAATAACAAACTTAGCAATAAATAACAATAAAAATAAACACAAATAACAATAATAACAATAATAACAACACTATATCGGGGTCGAGACATCCACCACCCATTACACCCCATGTTAAACCGAACCCCGATATAACATCCTCTATGACCTCTCAAAAATAACAAAAAACAAAAACCAAAATGGCGGAATAAACAGAAATAAATAGACTTACCGGCACATCGAAGGAAAGGTCAGTCTCATCCAGCAACATGACCTTACAGGGTATAAGGTGTTTGCTCTTAACACTATGGCTGTGCAGAAGAATCCTCAACAGACTTGTATTTCTGTGCATTTCGAGCCACACGCTTGCTGAAGAAGCGAAGCATTTTGGTAAACTTTGAAAAACTTGAGGCATTTCAGGTAACACGGACGGAATGTTTAGAGCCCAGGGAGAGGGAGAGGCGGACACACGTACACTCACCCCCGTGGCATGATTAACACTGAGCTTCTCTCTAGTGATGGGCGCTTGTGAACGAGTCGGTTCATAGAGCCGGCTCTTCCAGGTGAACGAGAAGAGCCGGATCTTTCTCGAGAGCCGTTTGAGATTTTTTTGAGAGCCGTTAATTTTTTTTTCTTCTAGTTTTATCATATTTTTGCAATTTTCTAACAAAATGCAAAAATTGCCGATTATTAATAATTATAGTAATGATAATAATAATAATACTTACGAGAATGAAGCCTATTCATAGAAATTATATAGTAAAATAGTTAAGTTACCCCTTCAAGTTAACAAAGAAAACTGTGTTTCCAAGTGCTTTGCCCTCTAGCAAAGAGGGATAACTCAACACATAAAACACATATATCTGAATAATTCAGAAAATATATGGTGTATATGGCAGGCCAATGATGTGGAATGTACACTATAATATTCCCTACAACATATCGGTAAATGAAGACAATCTGATAATATTAAGAGGTCAAATTAAATTATAGAACTCGTCTCAAAATAGTGTACATATTGTACAAATCAAGTATATTTTTTACCATAGTTAATTTTTTAACGCAAAACTCATTTTCTCATTATAGCTCGAGAACCATAAGGTATACGTACAATGACTACGAATAGACAAAGAGTGAATAGGAATCCAACTTTCTGTTGCAACATTTAAAAATGAAATTACTCTTTATATAATGAAGGAAATTTTTTTTTTTCATAACCTGAGTAAAATAAAAAAAATAATTACACTAGCTGATACGCCTTTTTAAATTATTTAAATGATTATTGGTGCATTTTTTCTGTCAAACTAATCGTTAAGGTTTTTTCCTTATAACTCGAAAACTATGAAATTGACGTAAAATGATTAGGAGTAATTAGGGAAGTTAAATTAAACAAGCTTTCTTTTCATTCTATTGAAAATGAAACTCAATGATAAATGACCATCGAAATTTTTTTTTCTTAACTATTAGCGTTATTCAAAATCAGACTACACCAGCTGAAAGGCCTTTTGAAAGTGAGAAAATAACTATTAACATAATTTTTGTCAAACTAGTATTTAACATTTCGTTTTGTAAAAACGAAAACTATGGAGTTTAAATCAAAAAATCTGCAAATAATTAAAATAAGAAAAAAAAAAAAATTTTTTTTTTGGACCATCAGAACATGTAAACAGTTTATAAATAATGAAAACAATAAAAAAAAAGTTTTTGGCGTAAATTTAGATTAAATTACATGATTTGATAGAACTTTTAAAATTACATCACTTAGCATAAGTGCATTTTTTCTGTACGACTAATATTTACGCGATAAAAGACAAGTTAACTACGTTGATAATTTGAGGGGTGGTAGGATACCCCACCATCCCTCAAACTCACGTTACGTAACAGTCAACCGCCAATTAGCCTGTTCGCAGTGAGCATTTTGATACCAGACAGCGCCAGATTTTGTAATTTTTGCCGGAAAATAAATACTTTTTGGGGCAAGTTTTACAAGCTTACACAGGTGTATTATTGCACATTAATGCGTCTGAAATTTCAGTCTATTAAGCTCATGATGTCCGACGGCATATAACATCGTTTAAGCCTCTATTCATAATTTCATATGATATTCTTAAGACAGCTTATATTTGTATCAAGGCAAGCAATTTGTCATTTTCTATTAATCTCAATGGGCATATACCGATACATACTTTCATTTGAATGTACCAAACAATAGGCAAATCCATGTAATGTATAGAAAATATAATTTTGTGTCGCACTTTATTTTTTCCAGTACGACAACTACATCCTCGGCTACTGGCAGCAAACCACAGCAAACACTAGCAGGCTACTCAGAGCAACTCCTAATGGCATTGTCAGCTGCAAATGCTGTGGCAAGGGTTTATTAGAAGTAAAATGTCTCCATAGTGATAAATACCAGTCTTTTTAACGGCACTTAGTATACTACGTCGTACGTCTGGCAGCGGTGCTGTTTTTGTTTTCTTCACTGATCACCTTCGTATATAAGACGTGACAGTGATTTCCAATATTTTTTTACACACTCAGATAAAATGTATAAGCCGAAATCAACATCCTTTTATTTTTACTGCTCATACATACTGAAAAAATAATAATTACCTAATTGTAGCTTTATCTTATAATACAATTAACAAAGCCTTATCATGCACCAGTAAGTAAGAATAATAACATTAAGGTTATGTTTTTAATTTTAAATACACATGTGCAGTAATTCATGTCGTATTTTTTCTGCAGATCGGCTTCTAAATTAACTAAGTCACCCCTTTGCCCCGGAGAAGCGGAGAAAATTAAAAATTCTAGCGCTGATAGGTGTCTACGACCCTAGCTGCGAACAGGCTAATTGTTCGCGCTCTCTCTCTCTCTCTTCTCTCTCTCTCTCTCTCTCTCTCTCTCTCTCTCTCTCTCTCTCTCTCTCTCTCTCTCTCTCTCTCTCTCTGATAGATAGATATTAAATGAGAAAGAAAATAGATCATGTTTTTTTTTTTTTTTTTTTTTTTTTTTTTGTGTGTGTGTGTGTGTATATATGTCTGTCTATCTGTATGTCTGTTTGTCTGTCTGTCAGACAGACAGACAGACATAGACAGACACAACACAAAAAAAAAAAAAAATATGATCTATTTTCTTTCTCATTTAATATATATCTATCAGAGAGAGAGAGAGAGAGAGAGAGAGAGAGAGAGAGAGAGAGAGAGAGAGAGAGAGAGAGAGAGAGAGAGAGAGAGAGAGAGAGAGAGAGAGAGAGAGACAGAGAGAGAGAGAGAGAGAGAGAGACAGAGAGAGAGAGAGAGAGAGAGAGAGAGAGAGAGAGAGAGAGAGAGAGAGAGAGAGAGAGAGATATATATATATATATATATATATATATATATATATATATATATATATATATATATATATATATATATATAACCGTTATTACGTAACCCCACACCCCCACCCAACCATAAACATTAATTTTTGTCTTTTGTCGTGTAAATATTAGTCGTACAGAAAAAATGCACTAATACTAAATGATGTGATTTTAAAAGTTCTATATATTCATGTAATTTAATCTAAATATACGCCAAAAAGTTTGTAAGAAAAATGTATTTTTCAGTATTTATAAACCGGTTACGTGTTTTGATGGTTGAAAACATAAAAAACATAATTTAGTTGAGAAACAAAGTCTAAAAACATTAGTTATCTATATGTCTGTACACAGTTTCACAAACTCAGTCACACACACATACACAGACATACAGACCGACAGATAGACACACACACACACACACACACACACACACACACACACACACACACACACACACACACACACACACACACACACACACACATATAATATATATTTCCATTCCTATCTAATATCTATCTATCTATCTATCTATCTTTAAGATATCTATATATCTATCTTTAAGATAGATATATAGATATTAGATAGGAAAGGAAATAGATATTATGTTTGTGTGTGTGTGTGTGTCTGTCTGTCGGTCTGTCTGTCTGTGTATGTGTGTGTGACCAAGTTTGTGAAAGTGTGTACACTGTACATACATGTAGATAACTAATTTTTATAGACTTTGTTTCTCAACTAAATTATGTTTTTTATGTTTTCAACCCTCAAAACACGTAACCGGTATATAAATAATGAAAAAAAAAGAAAATGAAGACTTGAGAAGCATTGTATTTGATTTAACTTTAACTATATATTATGTTTTAATTTTAACTTTATCTTTAATAATGTTTATGGGTATTACTATTAAGTCAGAGAAATTCCTCTCAGTTTGAATACACTGCATGTCTGAAACTGTGAAACAAGTTGTTTAGGTGGATTGTGTATAAATTCATTAATGTTTTCTATGATTGGTATTAATTAAGGTAATTTTTTAAAGGCTTTTTAACCTTTTAATTAAATAACAGGTACATTTGATTTAGTCTATGATTTGATATAAATTTAGTTTAAATTAAAATAAATGAACAAACGTTTTTTTAAAGATTTTTCACCTTTCCTTAATTCAGTAGGTTTTGAAAGCTAACTAGCTAAGTTATCCTAAGAAATTCTTTCTAAATTATAAAGACTATAAACAGAATATGGGGAACTAAAATAAAATATTTGAGAGCCGTTTGGGAGCCGGAAGAGCCGGCTCTTTGGAGTGAACGAGAACGAAAGACTCGGTTCTCGGAAAAGAGCCGGAACGCCCATCACTAATTAGTACTTCTAGAATTGCGCGGGAACCAATGTAAACAAACGTGACGGTGGTGGTGGTGGTTAATGGTTATGTACCGTCTTGACGTTGTGGTGAAACAATATTCATGAATAAATAATATGTTAATTTATATATAATAATAATAATAATAGTAGTAGTAGTAGTAGTAGTAGTAGTAGTAGTAGTAGTAGTAGTAGTAGTAGTAGCCTAGTAGTAATAGTAGTAATAATAATAATAATAATAATAATAATAATAATAATAATAATAATAATGATAATAATAATAATAATAATAATAATAATAATAATAATAGTAGTAGTAGTAGTAGTAGTAGGAATAGTAGTAATAGTAGTAATAATAATAATAATAATAATTATAATAATAATAATAGTAGTAGTAGTAATAATAGTAGTAGGATGAGGATGAAGAGGAGGAGGAGGAGGGGGAGGAAGAGGAGGAGGAGGAAGAGGAAGAGGAGGAGGAGGAGGAGGAGGAGGAGGAGGAGGAGGAGGAGGAGGAGGAGGAGGAGGAAGAGGAAGAGGAAGAGGAGAAGGAGGAGGAGGAGGAGGAGGAACACATAGGAACACATAGGAATTACTGCTTACTGCTTACTGCTGAATTTATTAATAATTATCATGCATTTCTCTCTCTGGTTGAGGGAGTTTCTCTCTCTGGCAGGGTGTACGGCGCAGACCTAGCACACCCTGAATATACGCCCCTGATATAGGTATATTTGATACTTTTTTATTTTTTATTTTTTATTTTACCTCCCAACCCACGTCCAAGTCTAACATCCTGTATGTGTTGTAAATATTTCATTTTTTCATAAAGAATGTCTATGCATCTTAAGGGAAAGTCATATAGATATATTTGACTTTTTTTTTTTTTTTTTTTTTTAATATATGTTCTATATTACCTCCCAACCCACGTCCAAGTCTAACACCATGTGTATGTTGCAAAAGTGAATGCATACTACTGGTAATGGATCTGTCTATATCATTCTCACAACCCCTGATCAGATGCAAAATAAACATCAATATAATTACAATTAACAATGTTTCTGATGTGTGAATTATCTTGCACTAATTTATATAAGTTTATTAAAGATAATACAATGACTTTTAATAGTAAAAAATTGTATATTACGATTAAAAAAGGAATCTTTTCCTTATTGAGCGAAACAAAGTATTATAAAGTTTAAAACTAACGTATAGAAATTTTGTAGTTTCACTTATGACTGTTCACAATATCTTATATAAGACATTACAAACACTGTGCTATATAAATGGAGGTAATCATAGTCTGTATATTGTCTTAAAGTCTTACTGTATTGATATATTTTCACTATTTTTACAATTATTGACTCAAAGAGATGCATTTTGTGATTCGATAATAGACGGTTAAGATATTAAACAAATATAAAACGCAGCCAATTCAGATAAATTATATACTTGAGAAATAAAGACAATTCACGTAATCAAATTTAAATTAAAGGCAATATCATAAATAATCACACATATAACTACTCGTAAAGATTATCTAAAATAAGAATAATTCATGAGAAATTAATGACAAAAGATAAATTTCTGACGAAAGATGACAACAAAAAGTGCTTCCCCCACCTAACCCCCCAATAATACCCCCCATCCCCCCTCTAACCCCCCTACCCCCATCTCACCCCCCACTATAGCCACTCCTCCCCGTCACCCCTCCTTCCCTCCCTCTCCTCAAAACTTTAACTGAAAATTTTGTTTTACGAATATTTCTTGTATTACGCTTTGAACTTTGATTTAATGAATTGAAACATGTACAACCTAACTATACGCAACTTTTCAAACAGATTTGACAGAGAATAAATTGGTATTAAGCGAGAAATAGGCTTAAAACTGACGAAGAGACGATTTTCAGGAACTTATTTTGCCTCCTGTGAGTTTATAAATGATTATAGCCATGAAGTTATATGTTTTTTCGAAGTTTCTTGATGGTATCTATCTATGTATATGCTTAAAAGTGGTGTGCAAGGTTTAATAAACAAAATAGATTTAGTTAAGTTACTCCCCAAAACAAAAAAATAAAAACCCTCGTAGACCACTTTCAAGCATACCATTAGATAGATGGCATCAAAAAACTTCGAAAAATCATTAAACATCATGACAATGGCGTCTAAGCTCACAGGAAGCCCTTGTCACAACCTTGCCCTACGCGGCTGTGTCTACCGCCTGTCCAGCACCGCCACTGTGTGTTAGTGTTACTTGAGAGTGGTGTTCAATGTGGTGTTAAGTAAAGCTGAAATAGACCGTGTGTGCCGACAATGTGTGGATGGATGTGTGTTGTAGGATGCGTGCGTGCGTGTGTGTGTGCGTGCGTGCGTGCGTGCGTGCGTGTGTGCGTGCGTGCGATATAAGTGTGTTTGTTTAGTGATTTTGTTGTTGATGAGGAATCTGGACTCAGTTTTATCATTACTGTCACGGAAATGCATTGTTCAGTTGGGGACCAAAATTTGCTTCCAGAATTGAGGTCGAAATATTCTTTGTCATTTTACTATGAAAATATTACTCCTACAGTGAAAATGTATAGATACAAACTTGTTAAGCTTGATGACCTCTATCTAAATATCTTATCAGATTTAAAATATATTAAAATGTTTAAGAAAAAAAAAATGTTTTGTGTAAGATTTGTGAAAAACACAAATGTGTCATTGTTTCAATAACCAATAGTCCGATTTAATTTATGTAAAGCTCATAAGAATGGACGTCTCAAGTTCTATCTTTACTATTCTATACTATTATTACGTAAACTTCATACTTTTCGAGTTATTAAAAAAAACGTAATTTCGTGAAAAAAAAATTCAAGGCTGACTGACGACACCTTGGAAATTTCACGAAAATTTTGCCATCTCAGATTCTCATGAAAATTGTTCCCATGATGTTTTGGGTCACGATGAACACGAATCTGGACTTATTTTCATCATTACTGTAATATCACACTGTATTTCAGCCTTGATTACATAATAACATGAAGGAAATAACCATTATTGAACTTGACTGCCTGATGCTGGTCTCATAGCAGGAAAATACATAGAGATGACCTAACCTAAATCGATGCATGTATGTATGTTTGTATGCATATATATGTGTATGTGTATGTATGTATGTATGTGCGTAGATTTTCATTACTGAAAAGAGAGTGCGAGTGTGTGTGTGTGTGTGTGTGTGTGTGTGTCTATAAAAGTTAGTTAGTTCATTAATTATTACTACTACTTATTTTGACGAAAATTTCTCAGGAATTAAATGTCAATTTTTTGTTTACTTTCTTATTAAAGGTTTATTTCTATATTTTTTTGGGTGATTATATATGAAAAAAAATAGAAATGGTTTGTCATTGAGTTCAGTTTTGTTAATATGTTCATGTTTTAGTTAAATTTTATGTTCGGAAAAAATTTGTTTTAACCCAGCAGTCTCTCGTCATCTGTTTTGGTCGGCTCCTGAAATATTCCCAAACATTGTTATTTTCGTTAATTACTCTTAATTAACGCTGATTGGCGGCGTGAGGAGGTGAGGCGAGGTAATTATAATCATCAGGCAGCCATTACAGTACGTAAGAAGGGGTCATTAACGGTAATTAAGGGAGAAATAACGGTTTAATAGACCTAACCGGAATAACGGGGAATTAGTTCTTGTTTAAGTTTAGGTGGTATTCACCACGGTCAACCTGGGGGTCCGCCGCTTCCACACTTCTTCATATACTGGTATTAGTATTATTGTTATTATTCTGTTTTTATGGTTATTTTTTAATTTATTTATTAATTTTTATGTTAGTAAGTTAGTGAATCAATGAAAATATACATAGATGCATGTATATTATCTCTCTCTCTCTCTCTTCTCTGTCCCCATATAGATGCTATTGTCATCACAGACATTGTACCGATTAAACAAAACCTGATTCGTGCCAAAATTCTAAGGGCCGATTTCACAGTCGTCTGGTAACGCGCTTAACAACACGCCTTACCAATCTGGTAAGCGGCCTTACCAATACCTCGATCCGATTTCACAGTCGTTGTTTTGTTGGTATCGGCAATCCCCAACCTGGTGTCGATCAAAAACTCTGATTCGGTAATGTTGGTATGCCGGAGCAGCGGGAAATGTAAACATTGCATCAGCTGAGTGGAAGACACTCAAAAATGGCGACAAAATAAAAATGAGCACTCCACGAGAGAAGGCAACACCACTCACTTACGAGAACAAGATTACTCTTGTGGGCCTCATTAGAGAAAATGAGGCAGTGCTGTGGTTACTATGTGTGGCAAAGTTGTTGAATATATTGATGCAACAAAACACTAAACACACACACACATTTTTTTTTTCAAAGGCAATTAAATTTTTTTATTTTGTTTGTAACAAAGGAAGCATTACATGTGCTATTAAGTTTTATTTCATTTATTGATTTATTTAGTTGTAATTGTTATTTGAACACTATGAAGGCATTGAATTTAATATTTATTTGTTAAGACAAAGATGTATTTATATTTTAAATGGAAATATTTATTTTATTAGTAAAAGAGAAAGAATATATATATATATATATATATATATATATATATATATATATATATATATATATATATATATATATATATATATATATATTTCCATAATGAAACTACACACTCAAATAAACATGATGATGATCATGAGAGAATGTTGGAGGATACAATAAGTGAGATGGACAGGATAGTATCACAAGAAAAGAACGTACTTGTGGTGGGAGACTTTAATTGCAAGGAAATCAATTGGGAAGACAAGACTTTTCAAGGAGGAGAAAATTCATGGAGTAGTAAACTCGTAAATTGGACTGAGGAAAACCTAATGATTCAATGGATTGACTGCGAAACGAGATTCAGGGAAGGGAAAAAGGCATCAAGATTGGATTTGCTGTTTACCAGTGATGCAGAAGCTATAGGAACAATAAATTATGAATGCCCTGTAGGCAAAAGTGATCGTGTGCTAATTGAAGTAGGTCTCAGTATAGAATCTTTAAGGACAAATGAGGAGTACAAAGTGGAAAGATATAGATATTACAAAGCAAACTTCGTAGAAATGAGGAAATACTTTGAAAGTTTAAATTGGAGTTGTTTTGAGGAAGCAGATAATGTACAGGTGAAATGGGATGAGTTTGTCAAGATATACAATATTGCAGTGGACAGGTTTGTTCCAAGAGGGAGAATAAATTTGAAAAAGGGTAAAGAATGGTACAATGTTAAGTGTGACAGGGCTAGAAAGTGCAAGGTGAGTGAATGGAATAGATGGAGGAAAATAGAGACGGAAACTGCATGGAGACGTTATGTGGAAGCTAGAAATGAATGTGTAAGGATTTTGAGGACAGAAAAACAAAATTATGAGAAAAAATGTAGGAGTGACTCAAGATTATTTTATAGACATATTAACGGAAAAATGAAGAAAAGTGAAGGTATAACTGGATTGAAGGTTGATGGAAGAAAATATGACGAGGTACAAGAAATGGCGGAGGTGATGAATGAAAGGTTTCAAACAGTATTTACTGAAGAGAGCGACTTTGACTTGACAGATGAGGAGTTGACCGGAAACCAGTTGAGAGGAATAGAAGTAAGTCAGGAGGAAGTTATGAAATTGATGGAAAATTTGGATGTAAATAAGGCGGCTGGTCCAGATGGAATTTCAAATTGGATTCTGAAAGAATGTAGAAATGAGTTGGTGGATAAAGTTTATAGCCTGGTGAGGTTGTCGTTGATGAAGGGAAAAGTGCCAAAGGATTGGAAAAGAGCAAATATTGTACCAATTTACAAGGGTGGAAGTCGAGAGGATCCACTGAATTATAGACCAGTGTCCTTGACGAGTGTAGTAGGAAAAATATGTGAGATGATTATAAAGAATACTTGGATGGAATATCTGGAGAGAAATGATGTGTTGACAACATGCCAGTTCGGATTCAGGAGAGGGAGGTCATGTTCCTCAAATTTGTTGTCTTTTTATTCAAGGGTCATAGATGTTGTACAAGAGAGAAATGGTTGGATGGATGGGGCCTACCTGGATTTGAAGAAGGCCTTTGACAAGGTACCACATAAGAGACTGTTATGGAAGATAGGGAGGTATGGAGGAATTGGAGGACGATTGTTGGAATGGATGAAGGATTATCTTCATGAGAGGGAAATTAGAACGGTAATAAGGAATAATAATTCTTCCTGGTTGAAAGTTACTAGTGGAGTACCCCAAGGGTCAGTGCTGGGACCGATCATGTTTGGTATATATGTAAATGACATGGTTGAAGGAGTCGACAGTCATATCAACTTGTTTGCCGATGACGCCAAATTGGTGAGGAAAGTGCAGAATGTGAGAGATTGTGAGAAATTACAAGAGGACCTTGATAGGATTGGTAGATGGAGTGAAAAGTGGCAAATGGAATTCAATTTAAGTAAGTGCAAAGTCATGGAATTTGACAAAAGCAAAAGGAGAGTGAACTATAATTACAAAATGAAAAATGTTAGTTTGAAAAAGTCGAAGGAGGAGGTGGATTTGGGGGTGACTATTACGCGGAGTTTAATCCCAGATAGACATATAGATAAAATTACGGGAGAAGTGAGTAGTCTGCTAAGGAGAATCAAAATGGCTTTTTCGTACTTGGATGCCGATATGATGAGAAAACTGATTACCGCTATGATTAGACCGAAATTGGAGTATGCGGCGATTGTATGGTCCCCTCACACAAAGAAAAATATTAGAAAATTGGAGAGGGTGCAAAGGGCAGCCACCAAGATGGTACCGGAATTGAGAGAGTTCACATATGAAGAAAGATTGAGGAAACTGGAACTTCCTACGCTTGAGAGTAGGAGAGAGAGAGGGGACTTGATAGGAGTTTATAAAATGGTGAATAACCTGGATAGAATTGATGGAGAGTTGTTAAATCTGGAGGCCAGAAGTACAAGGGGACATGGAAAGAGGCTGAAGAAGGAGCGTTGTATCAGGGACATCAAGAAGTACAGTTTTCCGCACAGAGTGGTCAACACCTGGAATGAATTAAGTGGAGATATTGTAAACGCCACCAGTGTACACAGCTTTAAAGCCAAGTTGGATAAAGTAAGATATAAGACGGGACAATATGAGATTACTCCCCTCCCGTAAACCACAACTAGGTAAATACAACTAGGTAAATATAACTAGGTAAATACACACACACACACACACCTTCCTTCTTTTTTTATTTTATTTATTTCAATTATATTTATTTATATATATATATTTTTTTTTATTTGGTTTAAATAAAAAGAAATTAATTTATATTATTTATTTTAGGAAGAAGAAGAAGAGGAGGAGGAGGAGGAGGAAAAAGAAGAAGAAGAGGAAGAAGGAATTATTATTATTATTTTATTATTATTATTATTATTATTATTATTATTATTATTATTATTATATTTCTTTTTCATCATTAATTCTTCCTTCCATCCTTCCTTCCTTCCATCCATCCATCCTTCCATCCTTCCTTCCTTCCATCCATCCTTCCATCCATCCTTCCATCCTTCCTTCACTGTCATTGTTTCCCGGGAGCCAAATTAGTTCATATAATCAATTCAAACAAAAACAGGTTCGCTAACTCAACGGGGAACACTATTCATTATCCACGCTGGAACAAACCAGATCAGAGGCTCTTCTAGCTAAATAAGGAAGTATAAGGAAGTATACAGTGAAGTTCAGTAACATTATCATTTCTGGTATTCTCTCAAGGATAAACGCAGCAAGTGGTTTTTATGACAAGGCTCCTAGTACTAACAGGTGCCTGGCTAAAAGTAAACGCGCGTAAAATAACAATCGGTCTCATTTATTGACCTCCAGCACAGTATAATATTTGGTGATCTTAATTTACCTGTCACTAAATGGGGATGTCCTCTTACTTAACACTCCGGACACGACCTCTACGTAAACCTACTAGAAAGGTCTTTTCACCAGCACGTCCAACACCCGACTCGAGGAAATAATATTTTAGACATCATTCTTTCAACCAAACAAAGCCTCGTCAACAACGATCTCACCCAGAATATTAAAGGAGGCCAAGGATGAGCTCGTTAAGTCCATCGAGACTGGAAATTGGCAAACGTCACTCCAATCTTTAAAAAGGTAATAATTATAACCCAGGTAATTATCAGCTAATTAGTTTAACATCATTAGTAAGCAGACTGATGGAAGCGATCCTTAGAGACAGCACGCACACACACACACACACACACACACACACACACACACACACACACACACACACACACACACACACACAGACAGACACCTTCCTATACACACACACACACACACACACACACTCCCTATTTTTGGTCCTAAAGAACATTTGATAGCTTCTATATTAATGTAATGTAACCTAACCTAACCTAACCTAACTTAACCTAACCTAACCAAACCTTAATCTACATTGACGAGAAACAACCTTGTTCAAACCAAATTGAACTATTTTTCGAAGAGGTCTCACAGAAAACATTGAATATCTCACTAACTAACAATTTGCGACAAATGTAATGAAGTCAACCTTCTCAAAATACATCAGGTAATGCAAAAATATAACAATGAATTCTCTAGAGTGTAAAATAATACCCAAGCTGTTATTATAGTGCCTATAATGATAATTGCACTAAATGGCAGAAAGTGTGAGACTGACTTAGGTGGCCATCTAGAGAATAAGCTTTAGCATAGGACAGGTGTAAAAACTGCCACCGTCAAATAATCTGGAATAATACCATATTTTAAAATCACCCACCTGTTGCTAGATAGCGGAGTGTCACAGCCTGGCGCATATTTGTGTCTTCCTTTTCTATATGAGGCGTGACCAGGGTTAATAGCTCTTGATACTGCTCTAGATCTAGGCGTATCCACTGCCTCAAGGTTGCTGAGTCCTCTTCTCTCAGCTCTCTAACCAGTCTGTAGGCGACACTCTCCTCTCTCCTTCTTAACAGCCATTGTCCACTCCAAAGCTTCCTCTTCTTCTGTTGCAGCTGCTTTCTTTATAACGCTAGCAGCAGTACAATTTCTACGTCTGAGTCCGTGTCAGTGGCGGCGTTCATTTTGGAGCACTGAAGCAGGATGAGTGTCTTGACTGTCTTTAAGGTAGGGAATTCTGCCTTTGTTTGGATACAGTTGGTACTGTGCGGTTACATTTACAGGTTCGGGCGTTGCTGAATGATGTCTTGGCGCCGACTCGGTACTTCATCCTGTGACCGCAGCGTCCACGAAAAATTCCAGCGAGACGAGGTCAACAAATTTTGTCCTTAAACACAAACCCAAACACCCAGAAACACACCCTATCCCCTACAGGAGAAGGTTGGGAGGCGGGCTAATACCACGCTGACCCCATATACAACACTGTCCCCAAAGAAGAGTTTTCGGACCCAGTGATTCAAGATTATTTTGCCCACGGACCTTCGGAGAGTTATGTGGACAGTGCTCTGTGGTGCAGTGCTCGGGTTGTGAGGTAAAGGTTGCGAGTTTGATCTTGGGGTGTGGTGAATGCATTGCGGTATTGTTGCCGCAATGATTCACACATTGTGCCGTGCCAGGCTCTGAGGTAACCTTCCCATCACCTTTCTTCAGGGGCTCAATTTGTGTGTGTGTTTTGGCAAATTTCTTGATGTTAGTTACAGCTTGATTTTGTTGAGTTTCTTTTTGCAGTTTATATGATTCTTGCAGACAGACAGACTTGAATGTGTCTCAGTTTTGTCCTGAGTGATCGATGCTTTTCAATATTTAGTGTTCGCTGCAGTCTCGTGTTGAGGGACATTCTTGTCTTCATTAGGACCCTTCTGTCTCTTGGAATGATGTGTTTGTGTGTGTGTTTGTGCGACGCATGGATGGATTTAGGTGGTACATGGCCTCTACACACTTGCTGTAATGTTTCAAGGAAGAATTGTGTCATTGCCTGTCTGTCATCCCACTGTATTGTGCTGAGTTAGGATTGAATCTTTTCACAGTCAATTTAGTCACTGAAAAAGTCATATTCCTTAACGGTAATAGTGGTAATTATGCTTGGCTGTGGAGGTAATTAACTTAAGTAGTCTGTACTGAATAGCTAATGACTGTTGCATCATTATTAGTGAAGAACAGAGCTAAGATGATGAGGCTCCGGGAATATCATCATTATTATCGTTATTATTATTATTATTATTATTATTATTTCTCTTACAGGCCGAGTTGACGTCTTTTAGCGGAAAAATGAGACGACAAGCTGGAAAGGGAACGGAACGGAACCGAACGGAACACTTACCTGCAGGAAGAGGAACACACAAGCAACACACCTGTTCTGCCCTGCCAGTAGTAGTAGTATAATAATCTGTACCATACCAGATAACCATTTCACCCACCCAAACCCATCCCCAACACAACCTAACACACCCTATCCCCTACAGGAGAATGTTGGGAGGCGGGCTAATACCACGCTGACCCCATATACAACACTGTCCCCAAAGAAGAGTTTTCGGACCCAGTGATTCAAGATTATTTTGCCCACAGACCTTCCGAGAGTTATGTGGACAGTGCTCGGGTTGTGAGCTAAAGGTTGCGAGTTTGATCCAGGCTCATGGTAGCTTTTTATTATTATTATTATTATTATTATTATTATTATTTATGTGCCTTTTAATCCTTGTTCCAATACATATAAAGTCAATAATATGTTGTTTATGTGTTTATTTTGTTTGTCTCCATTGAATATATTGTCGCTATCTTTATCATTATTATTATTATTGTCATTATTAATATTATTGTTTATATTACAGGCTGAGTTGAGGTCTTAATACAAGTTTTACGGCCACAAGTTGACCAGAAGATATATTTCCTTCTAAAATCTCTTGTTTAATAATAATACTTAATTGTTTACGTAAATGACATCAAAATTAGCTTTGTGTGTGTCCTGTAAAAGTAAGGTTGGCATCTTGAAGACTTGTTAGGCTAACACTTATATTTTCAATGCTAATATATTC
Source organism: Cancer borealis (assembly GCA_036785275.1). Taxonomy (NCBI): domain Eukaryota; kingdom Metazoa; phylum Arthropoda; class Malacostraca; order Decapoda; family Cancridae; genus Cancer; species Cancer borealis. Next base: position 19,234 of record JAXIVD010001847.1, on the reverse strand, counting down.
TGGCTTAGAATTAATATAGATGCAATCACAGTGTATTATTATTATTATTATTATTATTATTATTATTATTATTATTATTTAGGTGTTAGAACTCTACCTTGTAAAACTATGGCCTAGAGATGCCTTTTAATCCTTCTCTCTGCAACAAGTACATCCTATCTTAATTGTTCCTATGTTGCAATGGACTATATTGTATTATTATTATTATTGTTATTATTATTATTATTTATCTTACAGGCCGAGTTGACGTCTTTCAGCAACATTTTCATTGACACAAGTTGACAAAACCTCCGGGAGAGAAGATCAAATTGCATCGCGTAAGTACTAATAATTCCTTCTAAAATCTCTTGTTGAAATGATTCTATACAACCTAACAGTCAGCTCCTAGTATTCATGTACGTATTAGCTAAGCCTTTCATGTACGTATTGACTCCTAGAATTCAAGGTAGGAGGCTCCACTCGGTTTAGTGTTCTTATGAATTCTTCCGTATTAACTTTCTTATAGTTAGCTGATTTCCTTGGTTTATAGAGAAAGGTTGGTGTCTGGGGCTGGTAACTTTGTCCCAAGGTAGCTGTTCTCTCCACCAGCTCCTGGGCCAAGACCACTTTTCCTCTGTTAATATCCAGAGTAATGGATATTGGAACACGATCTGATCCACGTACATCTTGGTGCACGTGTAACTCCCTAATCTTATCCAAGCAAGTCAACTTACACAGGCATAAATCTATTTGGAACGGCCATTATGACAGTTGTAGAGTTTAATTAGGTCTGTCAGATGCTACAATGATATTTCCAATATCTCTAATAGCTTTCGAGAGAATTAGAACCAAACCTAACCAAACCTAACCTAACCTAACCAAACCAAACCAAACCAAACCAAACCAAACCAAACCAAACCAAACCAAACCAAACCAAACCTAACCTAACCAAACCAAACCTAACCTAACCTAACCTAACCTAACCTAACCTAATATAACTTAACCAAAAAAAAATTCATATATATTTCTGTAATCCAGCGGCATAACTGTTTGATGTGATGCGAACAAGTATCTGAGTTTGAATTTGCAAACCATTATAAAGGTAAGGAGATATCGACATAAAAATAGTATATATATTCTTTATATAAAAATATATATATTTTTTATATAAAAATAGTATATATATTCTTTATATAAAAATATATATATTTTTTATATAAAAATAATATATATATATATTTTTTATATAAAAATAGTATATATATTCTTTATATAAAAATATATATTTCTTATATATAAATAATATATATATATATATTTTTTATATAAAAATAGTATATATATTCTTTATATAAAAATATATTTTTTTTTTATATAAAAATAGTATATATATTCTTTATATAAAAATATATATATTTTTTATATAAAAATAATATATATATATATTTTTTATATAAAAATAGTATATATATTCTTTATATAAAAATATATATTTCTTATATATAAATAATATATATATATATATTTTTTATATAAAAATAGTATATATATTCTTTATATAAAAATATATTTTTTTTTTATATAAAAATAGTATATATATTCTTTATATAAAAATATATATATTTTTTATATATAAATAATATATATATATTTTAAGGAAGAGTAGTAAACGGCCGTTCTTGTGAGCTATAGTATAATGACAATTGAATGTAAATAATTGAAAAAAAAAGTCATTTATATTTTTCTAAGAAATAGTAATAGTATAATTACTACTCTTTACGGGTTAATATTATAGTAATCATAAAATGGAGTCCAGATTCTTGTTTCTCATGCCGTAGAACCTAATTAGACAAATTTTCGTGAAATTAAAAATTTGAAAAAGTGTCAAGAAATGTTCATGGGTCCCCTCCTATGAGTTTTTCTATAAATCGTGTTTTATCAAATAACTCGAAAAGTATGAGGTTTACGTAAATAATTTTTATACATAAGGAAGAGTAGAAAATGGCCGTTCTTGTGAGCTATAGTATACATGGCCTCGGAGTCGGTCTGTGATTGGTGTAAAAAAAGTTATAAGGAAAATAAAAATGGGGAAGAAATTTATTTTTTTTCATTTTTGATTCAGGGGTTGAGTGAAGTAACACATTTGGTTGACATAACACGTTTTGTTGACTTTTAATGTAATTTTTTCAGCTTGCTATACATTCCTATACATGCATTGCCAATACATACATTCTATTAACACATCACTGAAAGATGTATGTTTAGGGAACCTTAATCTAACTGATAATATAAATACAAAAGTGATCACTGCTAACCTTTCCATGTACTTGGAGTTTAAAATGATACTTGTACTTACTAATATAACTTCCATAGCGATAAAACTAATAGAATCTTTTTATTTTGCAGGACTTTGTAACACCATTTCAAGTTGCATCTTGGAAACACCTCGCCAAGCAGTGTGTCTCCCTGGCTCTGATTGGAGTTATACTGACACACTCCCACCAAGAGTAACAAGGGACTGGGAGCAGCCTTGGTCACAGCCACTCAAGAACTGTGTGTCCCTGGCTTTGAGTGGAGTTATACTGACACTCTCCCACCAAGAGTAACAAGGGACTGGGAGCAGCCTTGGTCACAGCCACTCAAGAACTGTGTGTCCCTGGCTCTGATTGGAATTATACTGACTCACAACATAACATAACAATTGATGAGACTACAAGAGGCCAGTTGATGACCTACACGAGGCAGTTCCTTGTCCCCCACCCTTGGAATAATCCAATATTTCACCATCCCACCTGTCATCCCTATCCATACTCTGATCCAACCATCTTTTAAAGCTACCTATTGACTCACCACTTACTACATGTCTATCCAGCCTATTCTAACCGTTCACCATTCTGTTAGTAAACCAATATCTACCTAGGTCTGTCCTGAATCTAAGTTTTTCTACCTTGTATTCTGCAATGTCAATGATGTTATGATGTATCTCGTTATTACTGCTAATCCAGGTAGGTCTTATCTAAATTTGGAAGTACAGTAGCACTCCACTCCCTAGAGAGAAGGAGGGCAAGAGGGGATATGATTGAGGTTTTCAAATGGGTAAAAGGAATTAATAAGGGAAACATTGATCAGGTTTCGAACTTACTAGCCAGGATAGGACACGTGGAAATGGGTACAAGGTAGAAAAACTTAGATTCAGGACAGACCTAGGTAGATATTGGTTCACTAACAGAGTGGTGAATGATTGGAATAGGCTGGATAGACACGTAGTAAGTGGTGAGTCAATAGGTAGCTTTAAAAGACGGTTGGATCAGAGTATGGATAGGGATGACAGGTGGGATGGCTAAATATTGGAAGGAACTGCCTTGTGTAGGTAATTAACTGGCCTCTTGCAGTCTCATCAATTGTTATGTTAATTATTTGCTGTTCATAAGGTTTTGTTAATTATCATCAATTGTTTTCTCTTATTCTTATTCTTCCTAATATTATTTTTTCTCTCTCTTTTCCTTTTGCTTTCTTTTATAATATATTTTTAGGTTCAAAAGAAAAGATAATGTTGAAATATTTTGTAATTTTTTTATTGTTATTATTGACAGACACAGAGTTGGAAGGACACACACACACACACACACATATATACAAGGTGGGGGACTGTGGTGTTAACATCCTGTGGGTCTGAGAGAGAGAGAGAGAGAGAGAGACTTATATTCCCAATACTCTAATTACTACTACAGTGTGTGTGTGTGTATGTTTTGGGGTCATCTGTTAATTACTTGATTAAACTATTTTTGTAATAGAATGTTAAGTATTTCCTGTATTTATGTAACCTTATTAACTGTTGTTACTACTACTACTACAGCCACTACTATTATTATACTACCACTACTACACCCAATACTATTACCTACTACTACTACAGCCGCTAGTATTATTATACTACCACTACTACACCCACTACTACTACTACTACACCCACTACTATTATTATACTACTACTACTGGCAGGGCAGAACAGATGTGTTGCTTGTGTGTTCCTCTTCGTGCAGGTAAGTGTTCCGTTCCGTTCCGTTCCGTTTCCTTTCCAGTCTGTCGTCTCATCTTTCCGCTAAAAGACGTCAACTCGGCCTGTAAGAGAAATAATAATAATAATAATAATAATGATAATAATGATGATATTCCCGGAGCCTCATCATCTTAGCTCTGTTCTTCACTAATAATGATGCAGCAGTCATTAGCTATTCAGTACAGACTACTTAAGTTAATTACCTCCACAGCCAAGCATAATTACCACTATTACCGTTAAGGAATATGACTTTTTCAGTGACTAAATTGACTGTGAAAAGATTCAATCCTAACTCAGCACAATACAGTGGGATGACAGACAGGCAATGACACAATTCTTCCTTGAAACATTACAGCAAGTGTGTAGAGGCCATGTACCACCTAAATCCATCCATGCGTCGCACAAACACACACACAAACACATCATTCCAAGAGACAGAAGGGTCCTAATGAAGACAAGAATGTCCTTCAACACGAGACTGCAGCGAACACTAAATATTGAAAAGCATCGATCACTCAGGACAAAACTGAGACACATTCAAGTCTGTCTGTCTGCAAGAATCATATAAACTGCAAAAAGAAACTCAACAAAATCAAGCTGTAACTAACATCAAGAAATTTGCCAAAACACACACACAAATTGGGCCCCTGAAGAAAGGTGATGGGAAGGTTACCTCAGAGCCTGGCACGGCACAATGTGTGAATCATTGCGGCAACAATACCGCAATGCATTCACCACACCCCAAGATCTCAACCACCGCCGGAAGGAACAGCTACCCAGCCCAGCCAATCAGACAGCTGCGGCCAAACTCGGCAGCTGGACCTGATAGCCTGCCTGCCATTGTTCTCATATAATGTTGTGATGTGTTACCATTCCCCATCTACCTGCTTTGGCAAAAATCATTGGACACAGGTGTGATTCCAAAAATATTCAAACAGGCCATCACCTCTCCTATCTTCAAAGGTGGAGATAAAACACAAAGAGGCTGGGCCTGTACTCCCAGCATGAAGAAGGGACAGGTACCGAGCCATCTACGTCTGGAAGGTAATGGAAATAATGGTGCCTGACCCCAACAATCTGTGTGGTGAAGCATCCCAAGCCAGCGACCGCAATGGATGTAAGTGTGTGAGGAGAGCCCTGCCGTCACACACTTCCTTGCCTTGCCTTGCCTTGTCTTGCCTGGCCTGGCCAGGAAAGGCCAGGCCAGGCAAGACAAGGCAAGGCCAGGCAAGACAAGGCAAGGCCAGGCAAGACAAGACCAGGCCAGGCAAGACAAGACAAGGCCAGGCAAGACAAGGCAAGGCAAGGCAAGGCAAGGCAAGGCAAGGCCAGCCCAGGCCAGGCAAGACAAGGCAAGGCCAGGCAAGGCCAGGCAAGGCAAGGCAAGGCAAGGCCAGCCCAGGCCAGGCCAGGCAAGACAAGACAAGGCCAGGCAAGACAAGGCAAGGCAAGGCAAGGCAAGGCAAGGCCAGCCCAGGCCAGGCAAGACAAGGCAAGGCCAGGCAAGGCCAGGCAAGGCAAGGCAAGGCCAAGCCAGGCAAGGCCAAGCCAGGCAAGGCAAGGCAAGGCCAGGCAAGGCCAGGCCAGGCCAGGCCAGGCCAGGCAAGGCCAGGCCAGGTTCACACAAAGCAGGACCGCCAGTAACTTGTATAAATAATAACACCAGCAGGACGATAGACAATAGGAGCAAAACAATCCAAGTCCTCCCACCTCGGTGTCAGCTGACTGAGTCCTCAAACTCCATCGTAATCAAATGGACTTCCTACACAGGGACACCAAGACTACAAGCAGCGCTGGATCTAAACGACTGTGAGGCATGACTCTCTAAACTTCAAACAAGAATACCAAAATACACAGAAAAACGCACACACACACATACATACACACCCTTTAACTACGCCCACCATCCATTTCACCGCCCACAGCCACGCTCACCTTCACGTCCATTCCCTTACCATTAAAATAGGTCCTCGCAGGTCTCCTGGTGAAGGTAAAAGGGGCGTATCCACCCTTAGGAAGCAAGTCCTGTGTCGGCCAGCGAAGCGGCCATATTAACTCCGGCCTGAACTGAGAGTAAACTTGGACTGAGTGTTTAAATTATATAAAAACTTAGTTAGCAGTGTTAATTCATGTGTTTATTAATGTTTTAAATTCTATTTTACTTATTTTAATCATTTGTTTGAATGTGCGTGATGTATTTATTGTTTTGAGTTATGAATTAAAAAAGGCCGAGATAAACCAAAATAAACCCGTTCTAATGAGCTATAGTGAAATGAAATCGGACTGTAATTATAGATGTAGGAGTAGAAAGTGTTATACATTCATATCTCATATTATTTCAATTTTCTTCATAAATATTCGAGTTATTAGAAATCTGAAGACAGTGTGTGATAGACATTAACAAACTCTATAACTTGACTTCTATATAACTTAACTCTAAAACCAATACTAACTTAGTAAAATAAGAATAACTATATTCAACCCCAATTCTGGTCTAATTTACGGGCCAATAAATTAAAAATTGTCAATATTATAGTAATGACAAAACTAATTACATAATCGTAATCAGCATGACCAAGAACCTTCAAATAACTTAATACTACTACTAATAATCATCATTTTGCCGCTAATTAAGAACATAAGAATTGATGAGACTGCAATTAAGAGGCTAGTTAATGACCTATACGAGGTAATTTAGGTAGGATAATTATCTTTGTATGGTAAATTATCCTTGAATCATCTTGGTCATTCTTCTCTCTCTCTCTCTCTCTCTCTCTCTCTCTCTCTCTCTCTCTCTCTCTCTCTCTCTCTCTCTCTCTCTCTCTCCAAGGGGACCAAAATTAAACTGCATAATCTAAATGAGGTGTAATTAACACTAATTATAACCTCAGGACTCCTTATAATAAAATAAATAAAATAAAATAAAATAATTAACCTAGCCCCAAAAAAATTATACACATTATAAATGAAAATAACTTTGAAATAACTGAAATAATAATAATAATAATAATAATAATAATAATAATTTTGGGCGCCAACCTCAGACCGAGACCAATGTTTATATCCATTAGTGTCTGCAAATAATCTCTCTCTCTCTCCCTCTATCTCCACTCTCTCGTTACTTGGAGGTAAATGGAGGTAACGGAGAGAAGACTTGAAGGAGGAGGAATAAACGGGGGAGAGAAAATGGCCGATAAATAAAGATAGAGAGAAAATAAGATTAATGTGAGTATGTATGTATTTTTGGTTTATATATGTTATGTACGTTTTAGTGTCGATGTATGTACGTATTTTTATGTGTGTGTATTATTACGTACACAGCGGAGGCTGATAATTACACACACACACACATATACTTGTCTTACTTGTTAACTTAGTAGTGTTAGTGTGGTGAACTGTGGTACTGGACTGTGGTGGTGGACTGTGGTACTGGACTGTGTGTGGTGGACGGTGTGGTGGACTGTGGTACTGGACTGTGTGTGGTGGACTGTGGTACTGGACTGTGGTGGTGGACTGTGGTACTGGACTGTGTATGGTGGACTGTGGTGAACTGTGGTACTGGATTGTGGTGGTGGACTGTGGTACTGGACTGTGTGTGGTGGACGGTGTGGTGGACTGTGGTACTGGACTGTGTGTGGTGGACTGTGGTACTGGACTGTGGTGGTGGACTGTGGTACTGGATTGTGGTATTAGAGCGTGTGTGGTGTGTGGTAGTGTGGTAGACTGTGGTACTAGAGCGTGTGTGGTGTGTGGTAGTGTGGTAGACTGTGGTACTAGAGCGTGTGTGGTGTGTGGTAGTGTGGTAGACTGGGGTACTAGAGCGTGTGTGGTGTGTGGTAGCGTGGTAGACTGTGGTACTAGAGCGTGTGTGGTGTGTGGTAGTGTGGTAGACTGTGGTACTAGAGCGTGTGTGATGTGTGTTAGTGTGGTAGACTGTGGTACTAGAGCGTGTGTGGTGTGTGGTAGTGTGGTAGACTGGGGTACTAGAGCGTGTGTGGTGTGTGGTAGTGTGGTAGACTGTGGTACTAGAGCGTGTGTGGTAGTGTGGTAGACTGTGGTACTAGAGCGTGTGTGGTGTGTGGTAGTGTGGTAGACTGTGGTACTAGAGCGTGTGTGGTAGTGTGGTAGACTGTGGTACTAGAGCGTGTGTGGTGTGTGGTAGACCGTGGTACTAGAGCGTGTGTGGTGTGTGGTAGTGTGGTAGACTGGGGTACTAGAGCGTGTGTGGTACTGGATTGTGGTACTAGAGCGTGTGTGGTGTGTGGTGGACTGTGGTACTGGATTGTGATACTAGAGCGTGTGTGGTGTGTGGTGGACTGTGGTACTGGATTGTGGTACTAGAGCGTGTGTGGTAGTGTGGTATAACTGTGGTAGAGAATAGATAGAAATATTAATTAAAATGAAAAAATTCGGTCAATAAATATAATTAATTGTTTCTATTTTTAAACAAAGAAGAAGAAGAAGAAGAAGAAGAAGAAGAAGAAGAAGAAGAAGAAGAAGAAGAAGAAGAAGAAGAAGAGGAGGAGGAAGAAGAAGAAATAGTTATATACACATACTACTACTACTATCCTACCACCACCACCACCACTACTACTACTACTACTATTCTAACACCACTACTACTACTACTTCTACTACTACTATTACTATCCTACCACCACCACCACCACTACTACTACTACTACTATTCTAACACCACTACTACTACTACTTCTACTACTACTATTACTATCCTACCACCACCACCACCACTACTACTACTACTACTACTATTCTAACACCACCACCACCACCACTACTACTACTACTACTTCTACTACTACTATTACTATCCTAGCACCACCACCACCACTACTACTACTATTACTATCCTATCACCACCACCACCACCACCACTACTATTACTATCCTAACACTACCACCACCACCACAACCACTACCACTACTACTAACCTACTATTCCACACCCAGCACCACCACCACCACCACTACTACTATCCCACCACCACCACCACCATGGGCTCTGTACTATCCTCATTCTTCCAGTCAGGCAGCGCACTATTAACAGCACATAATAGTAGGAGTGTGTCGGATAGTACCAAGCGAACTATCCGGATAGTATTTGATGCCCTCCGAGCCAACCCGAGAGTGACCGTGCAGAGGCTGGAAGGACTACTATCTACTATCCCAAGGGTGAGAAATAGTACGGATAGTAATGGTAATAGTAATGGGTCAAAATAGTCATTAGTGGATAATTATGGTCATTAGTGAGTTAATTACATGTATTAATTAACAGAAAAGATGATTATTATTACTATTATGATTACTATTAGGCAGAAAATTATTACTATTACTATTATGATTACTATTATTACTATTATTAAAAATCCTTCTCCCTCTCCTACAAAACGAGAGAATCCTAATATCCTATGTTCACCGCCTTTACACGTGGCCTGCATCAGAGGGTGAGTTCGATAGTCAAATAGTAATGATAGTAATAGTAGTAGGATAGTAATAGTCTAGTAATAGTAATATGTGGTTTAAGTAAGGTTAGGTTAGGTTTAAGTTAGGTTAGGTTAGGTTAGGTTAGGTTAGGTTTAGGTTAGGCTTAGGTTAAGTTAGGTTAGTTTAAGATAGTTTAGGATAGTAAAATAGTAGGATAGTAATAGTAGAATAGTCTAGTAATAGTAATATGTGGTTTAAGTAAGGTTAGGTTAGGTTTAGGTAAAGTTAGGTTAGTTTAAGATAGTTTAGGATAGTAGAATAGTAATAATAGTAATAGTAGAATAGTCTAGTAATAGTAATATGTGGTTTAAGTAAGGTTAGGTTAGGTTTAGGTTAAGTTAGGTTAGTTTTAGATAGTTTAGGATAGTAGAATAGTAATAATACTAATAGTAGAATAGTCTAGTAATAGTGATATGTGGTTTAAATAAGGTTAGGTTAGGTTTAGGTAAAGTTAGGTTAGTTTTAGATAGTTTAGGATAGTAGAATAGTAATAATAGTAATAGTAGAATAGTCTAGTAATAGTAATATGTGGTTTAAATAAGGTTAGGTTAAGTTAGGTTAGTTTTAGATAGTTTAGGATAGTAGAATAGTAATAATAGTAATAGTAGAATAGTCTAGTAATAGTAGAATAGTAATATGTTGTTTGGGTTAGTATAAGATCGTTTGGAAATAATTAATAATAGTTTTAAAATAGTATATGATAGTTCAGAATAGTATAGTAATAGTATAATAGTCTAGAAATAGTATATAATAGTTATGAAAATTAATAAGATCTGAATAATTTATGATTTATTACTATTACTATTACTACTACTACTACTACTACTATTTTCCATCCTAGACTACTACTACTATCACCACACTATTTACCACTACTATTAACCTACTATTAGACACCCAACACCACTACTATCCGTACTACTACTATCCGTACTATTACTATTACAGCTTCGAGGAGTGCGTCGAACTATTACTGAAGGCAGGCGCACGTACGGACATTGAGGCGAGGATGTGTTGGCCCGGACCACATAACCAAAATTGTGAACAGAGAGGAGGGACGACGTGTGAGTAGGATAGTAATAGTAGAATAGTCTAGAAATAGTACAAAATAGTTATTATTATCATTACTACTATTTTCCATCCCAGACTATTCTAACTATCACTACTATTTTTACTACTACTATTATACCACTATTCAACACCCAATACCACTACTATCTATACTACTACTATTACTACTATTACTACTACTACTACTATCCATCCCAGACTATTCTAACTATCACTATTATTTTTACTACTACTATTATACCACTATTCAACACCCAATACCACTACTATCTATACTACTACTATTACTACTATTACTATTATTACTACTACTATCCATCCCAGACTATTCTAACTATTACTATTATTTTTACTACTATTATTATACCACTATTCAACACCCAATACCACTACTATCTATACTACTACTATTACTATTATTACTATTATTACTATTATTACTATTTCAGGCTCTGAGGTTCCTGGCAACGATAGGTCAAGTGATAAGCTGCAAAATTTTATTCATTATTTATATTTATTCATTATTATTATTATTATTATTATTATTATTATTTTATTTTATTTTCTTATTTATTTATTTATTTATTGTTTCAGAAAAATATATTAAATTCAATAATTATATAAATTTACTACCACCACCACCACTACTACTACTACTACTACTATAACTATTACTACTATAACACATACTACACTACTAATACTATCACCACCATTTCTACTGATACTATTAACCTACTATTCCACACCCAACACTACTACTATTCACACTACTACTACTATTGGTACTATTATTACTTACTATTCCAGGTAGACATCTTGGAGCTCCTAACACAGCAGGGAGACGACCATTGGTTACCATGGCAACAGAAGAGACCATTGTTACATATAGCTTGTGAGAGAGGCGCGTGGCAATGCGTCAAATATCTAGTTTTGGAAAGGTAAGATGTCGTTACGTCTATACGATTTGTCGGTCACTCGTAGGGTTTGCGGCGTTTGTATTTATAGGAAAGGTGTGTTAATGTTTATTGTGTTTATATATTGATTTGTGTTTTATTTTGATTCTTGGTTTAAATGATATAATGAAAAATGTGGGGTTATATATTTTTTTATTTACTTTATTCTATGTCGAGTTGACGTTACGTTTATACGATATGCTGGTCAGCCGTTGGGTTAGCGGCGTTTATATTTATAGGGAAGGTGTGTTAATGTTTATTGTGTTTATATATTGATTTGTGTTTTATTTTGATTAACCGTTTGGATATAATAAGCATATATATGTTTTATTGTATAATATTTCTTCCTGGTTTTATGTCTCGGTTGATCAAATTGACTCATTCTTTTTCATTTTCTCACTTTCTGACCCAACCAATCACTTTCTCCTTCTTATACAACCAAGATCAATCCTTTATCTACCACACCACCACAATTCAACCACGTAACCACAATCATTCCAGATCCAACAACATTACCCAAAAACACGACTAAAATTTCTTGACCCGAGACAAAAACACATCACATTCTTTTCCATTTTCTCACTTTCTGACCCAACCAATCACTTTCTCCTTCATACACAACCAAGATCAACACTTTATCTACCACACCACAAAAATTCAACCACGTAACCACACCCAATTAACCACAATCATTCCAGATCCGACGAGATCAACCAGTGTTACGACGAGTACTACCCGATACACCAGGCCTCTCTCCACCAAACCTGATTCCTTGAGCTTTTAATACAATGTGGAGCCGATACAAGCGCTAAGACCTGTACCCAGCAGATGACTGTCCTCCATGTTGTTTTCTTGCTTGGTAAAAAGGGTGCGGAGGATACCTTAGAGACAGTGAAGGTCTTAATGGCTAATGGTTTAAAAGAACATGTCAATACCGTGGATTCTTTAGGTAATACGTCCCTTCACGCGCTTATTGTGAGGTGAGTATAAGTATAAGTGACGCGAACTGTTGTTGTTGTTGTTGTTATTATTTCTGAAACGTATTTATTTCATGTAATTATTTGTTCCTAACTTACTTTAGCGTTCCTAACTTATTGTAAGGTTAGTATAAATGACGCGAACTGTTGTTGTTGTTATTGTTATTATTATTTATTTTTTATGATTATATTGTATTTTTTTCGTATTTTTTCATTACAATTGTGATGAAATATTCTTATAATTATATATATTTATTTTTTGTTTTGTTTATATAAATATTTATGAATGTCAAAAAACGATTAATATTTTCTGATTATTAATTTTATTCATTATTTTGAATTATTTCCTAAAAATCTTTATATAAACACAAAAAAATATATATATAATAATTTCTTAACTCCGCAGAAAATCAAATATTCTTAAAATTTTCCTAATTAATCTAACGTTCCTAACACCATCTACACCTACTAACACCTTTTAAAACCTTCCTAACTTGCTCAAAAACCTTCCTAACCTATCATAAAATAACCTAACCTAACTTAAACTCACTTAAACTTAACCTAATAGTTCCTAACACCTAACCTAACACCTTTTATTACCTTCCTAACAGGTATGGCTATGATCTAACACCTTGTAAAAGCTTCCTAACACTATCTAAAACATTCCTGACACGTTCCTAACACTATTTAACCCTTCCTAACATCTATTAATACATTCCTAACCTAATCTAACACTTTTAAAACCTTCTAAGCTAACCTAACTTACTATAACTTATTCTGAAACCTTCCTAACTTATCCTAACACGTTCCTAACACCTTCTATTACCTTCCTAACAGGTATGCACTGGAAGAGGCTCGCTATGGCTATGACCAAGAGCCGCCGCCTTGGAATAAATGGGACATTTTATTAATAGTTAGATTCTTACTGCAAAATGGTGCTTCTCCCTCTATCAACCAGCCTGGAAATAGTGCGCTAGCCTGCGTACTTCGACAGGTAAATAGTAGTAGTAATAGTAATAGTAGGATAGTGTGGGTGATATGTGATGTGTATTGACTATTTAGCTATACTTGTGTTGAGTTTTGTGTTTGTTGGTCTGGCTGTTTGATCAGAATTTTGAATTTTGTGGTGATATTTAAAATTGTTGTTAGTCTCCCACCCTCTCTCGTATTTTTTCATTTTCTCTCTCTCTCACTTTACCTACAATGTTCTCTTTAATATATAAGTTAGAGCTATCTTTAATCTAACACCCCACCAAAAATTAATCATATAGGCCTAGCCATTTATTCAGAATTTTGACTTTTCTAACAACATTCAAAATTATCACCACCCTCCCACCCTCAAAAAAAATTAAGTTATCTTACATTATCTCATTTTCTCACTTTCTCACAGCACCTACAGCATTTTCCTTCATATACCAATTAGAGCTATCTTTAATCTACCCCCCCACCAAAAATCACCCCCCTACCCCCAGCCAATCAGCTACAATCTTGACTTATATTAACAGGTCCGGGATTGGGAGTTCCGGTACGAGCTCTTAGACATGTTATTGAATTATGGTGGAAATCCGGATTTAGTTGGACGGGACGGATCGGTTCCTTTAATGGTTTGTCTCGTTCCTTTAATTAATAAGGACCCACTGCATCACTTTACGCACACTATGAAGGTATGTGTGTGTACGTTTTTTTTATGTGTACGTATATGCGTTTATTTTTTATTTTATTTTATTTTTTTATTATTGTTGTTATTGTTATTAATACGCACATGATGAAGATATGTGTGTGTGTGTGTGTGTGTGTACGTATTTTTTATATATGTGTATGTGTACGTATTATTATTATTTTTAAATTGTTATGTATATATATATTTTTTTATTATTATTGTTATCGTCATTATTACACACACGATGAAGGTATGTGCGTGTGTGTGTGTATGTATTATTTATATATATGTGTGTAGCGTGTACGTATTCTTCTTCTTCTTATTATTATTAGTGTTATGTTTATATACTTATTATTATTATTATTATTATTATCATCATCATCATCAGCCTAAACCTAACCTAACCTAAACCCCCCCCCCCCCCCCTTACAGGTCTTCTACTTGAGCTGTGTGCGGTTGTTATGCCGTTATGGCGCTAACCCAAACTGCTCCTCCCGCTCTAACCTGACGCCTCTTCACGTCCTGATGTTCACTGCCTCTGAGAACACCGCATTATCGAGAGAGGCCGAGAAAGCAGCTGCGTTTTCCTTCATAAGACAGCTGTTGGTGATTCTATTGCAACATGGATTGGACCCTAATGTGCGGTAAGGATGTGTGTGTGTGTGTATGAAGTGTGGTTGTGATATGTTGTGTGTACGTATAGTTGTGGCTGTTTTTGTACGGGTGTGTGTAATTTTTTTTTTGTCGTGTGGTGGAAAAAGATTATATGTTTTGGTTAATATGACTGATTGTGTTTGTTGTATTAAAACACCGATTGGATGTTTATGTGCGGTAAGGATGTGTGTATGTGTGTACTGGTTTGTGTATGTGTGTGTTGTGTGCGCGTCTAGTTATGACTGTTTTTGTACGGGTGTGTGTAATTTTTTTGTCGTGTGATGAAAAAAGATTAAACATTTTGGTTAATATATAAGCTTCTATTCATCATATTAAAACACCGCTTAGATGTAAACCTTTGGAAAGAATGTGTGTATGTGTGTACCGGTTTGTGTACGTATATGTCGTGTGTACGTTTAGTTATGACTGCTTTTGTACCGGTATGTACATATATTTGTCTTAATTTGTTGATAAAATTATTATACATTTTCATTTATACAACTGATTCTATTTGTTGTATTAAAACACCAATTTGATCTAAACATACACAAAAGATGTACGTATACACACATAGATTTACATACATATATCTCATGTACGCATTGAGCTATGACTGTTTTTGCACGGCTATGTACATATATTTTTCATAATTTGAGGTGAAAATGATTATACATTTTCATTCATACAGGCGCTTCTAATCATCCTATTAAATCACCAATTGGACTAAAACATACACAAAGGATGTACGTATATACATATAGATTTACGTACATATATATCATGTACGTATCGAGCTATGACTGTTTATATAACCACACGTACACATCCCCAGGTTTTCACAGAGGACCCAGCACATTTTACTCTCCTTAATGGACATGGTACAGAATGCAAGGTCACCCAATGACCTTGAACACGTGTGTGACCTGACCTTGACCTTACTACAACATGGCGCTGACCCCAATGTGAATATATCTACAACAGAACCAATGATTTGTCACTCAGTCTAGTGTGTTCTTGAAAAAATGCTCAAATCAGGTATGGACTCACTTTCACTTTCATTTTCATTTTCATTAATTTTTATTCACTTTTATTCATTTTTATTCACTTTTATTTTCATTTTCATTCATTTTTATTCATTTTTAGTAACTTTCATTTTCATTTTTATTCACTTTCATTTTCATTTTTATTCACTTTTATTAATTTTTATTCATTTTTATTCATTTTTAGTCACTTTCACTCACTTTCATTTTCATTTTCACTCATTTTTATTCACTTTTATTCACTTTCATTTTCATTTTTATTCACTTTCATTTTCATTTTTATTCACTTTCATTTTCATTTTTATTCACTTTTATTCACTTTCATTTTCATTTTTATTCACTTTTATTCACTTTCATTTTCATTTTTATTCACTCATTTTCATTTTTATTCATTTTTATTCACTTTCATTTTCATTTTTATTCACTTTAATTTTCATTTTTATTCACTTTTATTCACTTTCATTTTCATTTTTATTCAGTTTTAATCACTTTTATTCATTTTTATTAACTTTTATTTTAATTTTTATTAATTTTTATTCATTTTCAGTCTCACTTTCATTTTCATTTTCACTCATTTTTATTCACTTTCATTTTCATTTTCATTCACTTTTAATCACTTTTAATCACTTTTATTCATTTTCATTCCTAAAATAAGTTGTTAGTTTATTGTTTATTGTTTTTAGTTTATTTATTTATTTATTTATTTTTAGTTTTTATAATGTTAAATAATGATTAAAAATGTTGATTATTATTTACTATTATTTTTATTTATTTATTTATTTATTTTAAATTATTATTATTACTATTATTATTATATTTTTTATTATGTTTAATATTAGAAAAATTATTCCTCCTCCTCCTCTTCCTCCATTCCCAAAATTACTATTACTTAAATATTTTACTATTATTCCCATTTAAAATCCTGTATTACTATCACTACTACTATTATTATTACTACTACTATTACTATTCCAGGTCTTATACTACAAATTTCTCTTATCATTTATACTATTATACCCATTTCAGGTCCTGTATAACTATTACTATTACTATTATTACTACTATTACTATTACTACTATTACTACTATTACTATTACTACTATTACTATCCCAGGTCTTATACTACTACGTGCAGTTACTAATACGCAAAGAGGAACTACTGAACGACTCTGAACAACGATTCGCTAAGCTCCTCAACATTTACTACCAAGCCATGAACCACACTGAGCTGAACCAATGTTTAAAAATACTCTATACACAAACTTCTCTTGTGCCTATGAAACCACAGCTGGCACAGGTGTTAAGGTTAAGGATCTGGCTATGTGTTGGTAGTAAGTTTGTTAAGTTAGGTGAAGTTATAGTCAAGTTATAGTGGTTTAAGTTGAAACATTTTTTTTTTGGGGGGGGGGGTGATTTTTTCGTTTTTTTTTTTCTCGGGTCATTTTTTGTGATTACATTTTTGGGGGTTATAGTAATAGTTATAGTTGTTCTCAAGGATGTTATAGTTAGGTTAAGGATCTGGCTATATGTTGGTAGTAAGTTTGTTAAGTTAGGTTAAGTTATAGTCAAGTTATAGTGGTTTAGGTAGAAACTTTTTTGGGGAGTTGATTTTATTGCTTTTTTTTTTTTCTTGAGTAATTTTTTGTGATTAAATTTTTGGGGGTTATAGTAATAGTTAGTTGTTCTCAAGGATGTTATAGTTAGGTTAAGGATCTGGCTGTGTGTTGGTAGTAAGTTTGTTAAGTTAGGTTAAGTTATAGTCAAGTTATAGTGGTTTAGGTAGAAACTTTTTTGGGGAGTTGATATTTTTGCTATGTTTTTTTCCTTGGATCATTTTGTAGTTAAATTTTTTGGAGTTATAGTAATAGTTATAGTTATTCTCAAGGATGTTATAGTTAGGTTAAGGATTCAGCTATATGTTGGTAGTAAGTTTGTGAAGTTAGGTTAAGTTATAGTCAAGTTATAGCGGTTTAGGTTGAAACGATTTTTGGGGAGTTGATATTTTTGCTATATTTTTTTCCTTGGATCATTTTGTAGTTAAATTTTTTGGAGTTATAGTAATAGTTATAGTTATTCTCCAGGGTGTTATAGTTAGGTTAAGGATCTGGCTATGTGTTGGTACTAAGTTTGTAAAGTTAGGTTAAGTTATAGTCAAGTTATAGCGGTTTCAGTACAAACATTTATAATTTTATCGGGTATTTTTCTCGGGAATACTTTTTTCAATTCAATTTTTAATGGTTATAGGTAAGGTTATAGTAGTCGTTACAGGTGTTATAGTTAAGTTAAAGGTGTTAAGTTACTATCAACACCAAGGTTATAGTTATAAGTAAAGTTATAGTACAAATATAACTAACCATATCCTAACTTTAAAAAATTTTCCCCGGAATCTAGTCGGAAAAATAAATGTCGGGTTATAAATGATGATAATAGTAATAGTAATAGTAGTAATAGTCTAACACCCCCTCCCCCCTTCCCCTCATTCCAGGGATCTGTACACACAGCCGCGCACACTCAAGCAGATCTGCCGTGTGCGTATTTACGACGCCCTACAGAGACGTACACAAGAGAGAGTGAACAAGCTGCCATTACCACCCATGTTAAGAGAATATTTACTCAGTTTTGAACTGTAAATGTTTGTATGTTTCCCTAATTTACTCATTACTCATCAGGCTTGTGGGGGTGAGGGAGGGGTGGAGGGATGGAGGAAAGAATGAGGTATCTCTCCATGTTTTCATTTTCTCTCCCTTTCCTCCGGTGATGGAGATATAGAGGAAAATGTCTCGACTTCTCTCTCGCTTTCATTTTTTTTCTCTCATTTTTCAAGCCAAAATGTTTTAACTTATTTGTAATTTACTCATTACTCATTAGACTTGGAGAGACTTTCTTGGTATGGAGAGATGGAGGAAAGAATTACCTATCTCTCCATACCTCACTCTTTTCTTTCCTCCATCTACTTTATGAGATATGGAGGAAAATGTCTCCATCTCTCTCCATTTTCATCTATGTTAGCCATACATTATCTCATTTTTTATCTCACTCATTATAGTTGGAGAGACTTTCTTGGTATGGAGAGATGGAGGAAAGAATGAACTATCTCTCCATATATACATTTTCTCTCCCTTTCCTCCGATTTTGGAAATATTAAGGGAAAAAAAAAAAATCCCTCCACCGTTCTAGTCCAAAAAATATTCTCCTAGAATTAAGTTTTCAAAATGTTTTATTTTCATAATTTCTGAGGAAAGTAATATATATGGAGGAAATTTGGAGAGATGGAGAGAAAGAGGAAAGGTCTCTCCATCTCTCCCTACCCCCCTAACCCCCTCTTTCCTCC
>JAXIVD010001846.1:17500-73520 GCA_036785275.1 Cancer borealis | reverse complement strand
GCATCGACTTTTCTGGTACCAATGAAATATTTTCTCACTGCATTACAATAAAAACTTAATCTCTTAATGAAACAAAACTTGTAAATAAACTATCAGTTTCTTTATTATTTCTAGTCCTGAAAAAGCGCATATTGGTTGTTCCATATTTGCATTGAGAAATTGTTCAACAGAAAGTAAGAGATTGATAACGGTAAAAGAAATATCAATCTCCCTCACATATTATAATTATAACAAGTTAAATATAACCGTGAAATTATACAAGTACGGGTCCAGTAGAACAATGCTTCTCCTTCATCCTTTTAATCAGTCACTACTGCTACTACCACTGCCAGCAACTTTCCGTCTTTGTTGTTTGCTTTCCTGAAAATGAAACCAAAATTATTTAACACAAAGGTTTTATTGAGGTTTCAAAATACATGACAAATTTTGCCTATCACAATTCAATGAAAGCTAACTCTGGCCTGAAACTATTTGGCCACATTATAAAAGGCCAACAGAATCTGAGAAAGTGGAAAGAAGTGGATAATGATGAGTATTCAAAAAATGAAGAAACTAGAAGGCAGGATAAAGAAGTTGGAGAATGATAAGTTAGAAATGTATGAACCACAGAAAAATGTGATTGAATGATGAAGTAAAAGGAAAACATGGAAGAGAGCAGACAAAGGTGACAGACAGGGTGGGTGGGTGGGTGGGTGGGTGGGTGTGTGTGTGTGTGTGTGTGTTAGTAAAACCTATCTAAATGTGGTCGGATCAAGCTGAAACTTGGAGGGGGTACTCAGAGGGACCCCCTTTGTGTCTTCCCAGACAACGCCGGGTACTCTGCTAGTACTTCATACTTCAGGATGGAAAAAAAATTGAGGATTCTACAACAGATATATCAATATAAGCACCTTGTTTTATGTTGATGATGGCTTACAACTACCTCACAGTAAAGAAGCCAAAACAAACATAAGAACACTCCTAGACGCCAGCAGACAATGTGGTTTAGAAATAAATAAGAGCAAGAGCAGCATTATTACCTACAACTTGGAACAGCAACCAGAACATATGGAAGGGATTAATGTAACACAAAATAAAATACTTGAAACTGGTATTAACAAATAATAGAAACATCTTTACAAAACAAAAACACAACATGACAAACAAAGCAGACTGGGTAACTTGACCTACTATATCATAGCAAGAAGCTGCAATAAAATATTAATAGGAAAATCCATTTGGAAAGATGTCTGCCTACCATCTGTACTGTACAGAACCAACATCCTGAATCTAACTGAAAAAGAAATAGAGAAGCTACAAGTAATAAAAAACAGTGTGTATAGGCAGATACTTGGGAGTACAAATATGTACATTGAGATAAGTTGGAGCCTCTCGCATGAAGGCAAGAATCATGGAGGGTAAATTCTTATATCTAAAATCAATCATAAACACATACAATACAAAGACTCAAGAATGTAATAACAGACAAGAAGACTCCAGAAATGCCCTGTCTAAAATAAGTTCTCCGAAGAATGAAATTGAATTGCTACAACTGGTTTATGAGTACTATTGAATATAAACAATGTTTTTTTAAAGTAAAAACCTTTTTTGTGAATATAGTTACCCATATGTAATTACATATGCCTATCTTCCCTATTCTAGCACAGAAAAATGACCTACACCTCATTTGGAGATCGTCTATGGTTCTCTCCTTCTCTATCAATCACCATGCGCATGCACAGAGGACAGCTACCACATCAGCTATCCAGAACAGTCAGTCATTTGGACTACAAAAAACATGTAACTTAAGAGGGGGGGAGGAAGGGAACCTCCTCATGTAATTACATATGGGTAAGTATATTCACAAAAAAGGTTTTTACGTTAAAAAACGTTTTGTTGTTACATATACAAATACCCTTATGTAATTACATATACCTGATTCCCACGTATAGGAGGGAAGAAGTTACCTCACACCAAGGAAACACAAGAACCATAAACACGATCTCCAACAACAAACACACAAACAAACCCACAAGGCACCCAAACACAACTGTAACCTGAACCCTGAAAAACAGGCACAGTACCTGGACCTACAAAGGGTCAATGCACTATCCTCAGAGCTGCAACTATTGGACCCAGGGAGAAAGTATCTAGATACTTATGAGTCACGTCTCTGAGATAAAAAGACGCAAAGGTTGTCATGCACTTCCAGGTACCGGCTTTGAGAATAGAAGCCAATTTCTAACCTTATGGAAAAAGGCACTTCATGACAAATTACTTTGGTAAGGCGACACACTTCCTGAGAAACAATGTTTTTTTTTTAAAGTAAAAACCTTTTTTGTGAATATAGTTACCCATATGTAATTACATATGCCTATCTTCCCTATCCTAGCACAGAAAAATGACCTACACCTCATTTAGAGGTCGTCTATGGTTCTCTCCTCCCCTATCAATCACCATGTGCATGCGCAGAGGACAGCTACCACATCAGCTATCCAGAACAGTCAGTCATTTGGACTACAAAAAACATGTAACTTAAGAGGGGGGGGAGGAAGGGAACCTCCTCATGTAATTACATATGGGTAAGTATATTCACAAAAAAGGTTTTTACGTTAAAAAACGTTTTGTTGTTACATATACAAATACCCTTATGTAATTACATATACCTGATTCCCACGTATAGGAGGGAAGAAGTTACCTCACACCAAGGAAACACAAGAACCATAAACACGATCTCCAACAACAAACAAACAAACAAACCCACAAGGCACCCAAACACAACTGTAACCTGAACCCTGAAAAACAGGCACAGTACCAGGACCTACAAAGGGTCAATGCACTACCCTCAGAGCTGCAACTATTGGACCCAGGGAGAAAATATCTAGATACTTATGAGTCACGTCTCTGAGATAAAAAGACGCAAAGGTTATCATGCACTTCCAGGTACCGGCCTTGAGAATAAAAGCCAATTTCTAACCTTACGGAAAAAGGCACTTCATGACAAATTACTTTGGTAAGGTGACACTCTTCCTGAGAAACAATGTTTTTTTAAAGTAAAAACCTTTTTTGTGAATATAGTTACCCATATGTAATTACATATGCCTATCTTCCCTATCCTAGCACAGAAAAATGACCTACACCTCATTTAGAGGTCGTCTATGGTTCTCTCCTCCCCTATCAATCACCATGCGCATGCGCAGAGGACAGTTACCACATCAGCTATCCAGAACAGTGAGTCATTTGGACTACAGAAAACATGTAACTTAGAGTGGAGGGAGGAAGGGAACCTCCTCATGTAATTATATATGGGTAAGTATATTCACAAAAAAGGTTTTTACTTTAAAAAAAACATTTTGTTGTTACATATACAAATATTCATATGTAATTACATATGCCTGATTCCCAAGTATAGGAGGGAGGAAGTTACCTCACACTAAGGAAACACAAGAACCATAGAACACAATCTCTAACAACAAACAAACAAACAAACAAACAGACCCACAAGGCACCCAAACACAACTGTAATCTGAACCCCAAAAAACAGGCACAGCACCAGGACCTACAAAGGGTCAATGCACTACCCTCAGAGCTGCAACTATTGGACCCAGGGAGAAAGTATCCAGATACTTATGAGTCACGTCTCTGCGATAAAAAGACGCAAAGGTTGTCATGCACTTCCAGGTACCGGCCTTGAGAATAGAAGCCAAATTTCTAACCTTACGGAATAAGGCACTAGTAGCCACTGCACGAACTTCATGAGAAGTTATTTTCGTTAAGGCGACACTCTTCCTGAGAAACATCGTTATAGGCCCTCCTAATCACTTGGCAAATCCACATAGAGAGAGTATGTGGGTGAACAGTGCGCCTTGGTTTTGAGACCGTAACAAAAAGCCGAGAACAAGAAGGATGACAATCCTTAGACTGCCGAAGGTACTCACGTACAGCCCTGACCGGACAAAGAAGACCATCTTCCTCCTGATCCCCAACAAACTCTGTAAGAGCAGGAAGAGGAAACTCATCCAAGGACTTATCACCAGGACGTTGTGTCTTAGCCAGAAAATCTAGAGCTAAGGAGAAAGACATGGTCGTCCATCCTTTAGAATGATGCACCTCTGCTGAGAGTCCCTGAAGTTCACTGACACAAAGAGCTGAAGCAAATGCCAGAAGAAACACCGTCTTAAGGGAGACATCCTTTGTAGAGGCTGCCCACAATGGCTCATACGGAGCTTGCAACAGGGAGTGAAGCACTAAGCATAAGTCCTGGGCTGGTAATCGAGGGATACAAGAGGGAATCGAGACAGCAAAGGAGTGGAAAAGAGCAGTCAAATCCTTATCTGTAGTAAGATCTATGTCCGACTAATGCAGAACAGAGTCCAATGCCGAACGATAACCCCTAATTGCGGACACCGACAGGTGCTTGGTATCTCGCAGAAAAAGGAAGAAATCTACCAACTTCATAATAGAGGCAGAGCATGGATCCAAACCCCTCGACTTACACCAATCACAGTAGACTCTCCACTTCGCCTGGTAAACTGAGGAAGAGGACTGTCTAACTGGTTGGGACTAGAACTTAGCTGCTCTACACGAAAACCCTTATGCTCTGAGGAGACGCTGGAGAGTCTCCACGCGTGAAGCCGGAGCATACCTGGGGACTTGTGGAAAAAGATGACAATGGGGCTGGTGAAGAAGGGACCACCACAAAGGCAGTGCTTGTGGACTGCCCACCAAGAGATCCAGCAGTAGGGGAAACCAATCCACCTGCAGCCACAGGGGTGCCACCAACGTCATCCGTACACACTGCAAATCCCAAACTCTCACCAGAACACGATGGATAAGAGCAAAGGGGGGAAAGGCGTAAAGAACGAGACCTTCCCAAGGGAAGGAGAATGCCTCTCGTTTCCATGCTGTTTGATCCGCAAGAGGTGACACATACAGAGGGAGACACCGAGTCAGAGCTGTGGCGAAAAGATCCACTTGAGGAGAACCCAATACCTGGAAGAGAGCCCTGCACACCTCTGGGTGTAGGGTCCACTCTGAACCCACACATTCCCGACTGAGAACATCCGCGATCGAATTGTGACGTCCTGGAATGAACATGGGACGCAATGAGATGGAAAGGCTCTCGCACCACAGGAGAACTTCCCCTGCAAGAACCGACAGGGACTCGGAACGAGTACCCCCCAAGTTCCTTAGATAAGCCACCACCGTGGAGTTGTCGGACATTATGGAGACTACAGAGCCCAACAGATCCTGACAAAACTTCTGTAGGGCTCAAAAAACCGCTAAGAGCTCCAGCTGGTTGATATGGAGACCCTGTACGTCCGTAGTCCACACTCCTGACGCCAAGGAGGCTCCCAGATGCAGCCCCCATCCCTGCCGGGATGCATCTGAAAACAGAGTTTGCTCTGGAGGAGCTCCCAAGAATGGAGCACCCTTCAGGAGCTTTTCTGGAGCCAGTCACCAAATTATGTCCTCTAGACATTGACGATTGGAAGCCACCCTCCACCAGTCTGGGTTGAAAGCGGCCTTCCACTGTCCTTTCAGACATCATTGAAGGGAACGCATCCATAGGCGGCTGCCTGGAACCAGTCTCTCTAAGGACGCCAGAGGACCCAGCAAGGACCTCCACAGGGGAACTGGTGGAGCTTTGTGCAAAAGGAAGTGTCGGGCCACCCCTTGCAAGCGGCTGATAAGATCTGGAGATGGAAAAACTAGGGCTCTTTGTGAATCCAACACCATTCCGAGAAACAGCTTCCTCTGGCTGGGGACTAAATTGGACTTGTCCCAATTGACTTGAATTTCCAGCCGGGAACACAGAAGAAGCAGAGCTCTTATGTCGAAGCTGTATTGAGGTTCCGCAGGGAACATTCCATCTGTTCTCTGCGGACCTCTTGAGCCAAGGGAGAACGAGAAAGCACCAAGGGAGTGGGGCCTTGCCGCGAACTCACAGAGGTGCGCTCGACCCCAGTCTGCAGCATGAAGGATTGAGACGAAAGTTCTGGCAGTTCCAAGAACTCCCTAACTCTCCTGATAGCGGCGCAAAGGAATGCCGCAGCGATGGGCCCAAGCTGATATGGGAGCCATCGTCTTGGTAAAAACCTGAGGTGCGGAGGCAAGGCCGAAGCATAGAGCTTGAGACCTGCAAGACCGAGGGTGGATTAGCACCTGAAAGTATGCGTCTTTCAGGTCCAAGGAAACCATCCACTTCCCCTCTGTCATTGACTCTAGGACCGAGAACATTCTCTCCATTCGGAAGGGAGTTACCCACTGATGAGGGAAGGCTCATGTCACAAACTTGAGTCACAGCTGTGGCACCGGCGTCCCCCCGACTTCCACTGTCGGGGCAGAACTAACCGGGGGTCCCCCCGACCTCCAAAGTCGGGGCAGAACCTGAGAGCCTAAACCCGCAAACTCGACTGACAAGGGATGGCCCAAACTATCAGCATGAGTTTTAACCACTCCTGGGTCTAACCCCGGCACCACAGCCAGTAAAGGCTAAGCCACGGACAATTTGGGAGACAAGGGCCCGTTGAGAAGAGTTCTGCTCCCTCTGTTCAACAGCCGCAGGCGTTTGGCCATCAAAAAGAAACTGGCCCATAGGAGAGGACATTAGCTGCCTTCTCTCCCTGACACCATAAGTCTTAAGCAGGCAACCCATCACGGATTGCCCACATAACAACATTCGCAGCCGAAGCATTCTGAGGGCTGCATAATATCCAAATTTACCATAGCGAGCACATTCAAGCAGTTGAAAACCTGCTGTGAAGCCTTGGAGGACAACACTGCGAAAGCACCCAAAACTTGATCAATCCAAGAAGTGATGTCGACAAGACCATTCAAAACTCCTATTTGGGTAGCCAGACGCCAAGGAATGGTCACCAAAGGTCCCTGTTTTGCATCAGGTGCCGCAGTTCTTCATTCAGATGATGAGGCCCACTCAAAGAACCCCTCTGGTGTATACCAACGATCTAACTGTAAGCCCCACCTCTGGGGCAAGGAAAGTTTAGCCGAAGTTGCATTGAGGTTCCGCAGGGAACATTCCACCTGTTCTCTACGGATCTCTTGAGCCAGGGGAGAACGAGGAAGCACCAAGAGAATGGGGCCTTGCCGCGAACTCACAGAGGTGCGCTCGACCCCAGTCTGCAGCGTGGAGGATTGAGATGAAAGTTCTGGCAGTTCCAAGAACTCCCTAACTCTCATTATAAGCTCATGAAAGGGGGTCAGAACCTCACCCGCCGAACTGTCCGACTGAGGATGGCTTTCATCAAACGGCTCATCCTCCACTACCAATGAGGGCAAGGGAAGGCTTGTACTTACAGTCTGGCTCACTACTGTGGTACCGGGGTCCATCCCGACTTCCTCTGTCAGAGCATAGCTTACCGAGGCCCTCCCCCGTCTTCCTCTGACGGGGCGGAACCATAGAGCACATTCCCACATCCTCTACTGACAAGGTATGGCTCATGCCAACAGCCTAACTCTGCACTGTGTTACCAGAGCCCACTCTGACTTCCTTGTCAGGGCAGAACTCACTGGGGCTCCACCGGACAAACCATGTGGGGGAGGAACCTGAGTGCAACGTCCCTTACTCTCCACTGATGAGGGAAGGCTCATGTCACAAACTTGAGTCACAGCTGTGGCACCGGCGTCCCCCTCGACCTCCACTGTCGGGGCAGAACTAACCGGAGGTCCCCCCGACCTCCAAAGTCGGAGCAGAAACTGAGAGCCTAAGCCTGTAAACTCGACTGACAAGGGATGGCCCAAACTATCAGCATGACTTTCTGCAGTGGCACTGTTTCAGCCCACCCCGACTGCCTATGTCGGAGCGGAAGGAACCAGGCCTCCCCCGGAAATCCCAAGTCGGGGCGGGGCCCGAGAGCACGTTCCCTCAAACTCTCTCTCTCTCTCTCTCTCTCTCTCTCTCTCTCTCTCTCTCTCTCTCTCTATATATATATATATATATATATATATATATATATATATATATATATATATATATATATATATATATATATATAAAAAAAAAGAGGGAAGCTCATGCCAACAACCTGAGTCACTGCTGTGTGGCTGGAGCCCACCCCGACCTCCGGGACCGGGGCGGCACCCTCCGAAACCCATCCCGATATCAACTGTCGGGACGGAACCTCAGGACACATCCCCTGTTGATACAAAACACCATCAAAGGTAACCAACACAACACTGGTACTGGTAACTGCACTGGAAACTGGCGCCATAACACAAGCTTGAGGGGGAAGAGGCGAATGCAAATCTACCCCCTTGGCCCTGTCCAGACCCGCTTCCCCAGCAGCTCCAGCTGCAGGAAGAAACCCAGAAAAAAAAAACCTAGATGGAGGAGAAAGCAAAGCTGCCGACAACTGCCAAAAGCTTATCAGAATCAAAAACCTACAAGTCCACCAGGAATTGGAGGGACTGGGGCTTCTAACAGCTGTCTCTTCTCCTCTGAGCCTCCAGACGACTTAGACCGTTCCTTACCTTTAGAAACATCACCTTTCATCCAAAAGGCAACATAACACTTAAACCGAGACTCAGAAAGATGTCGACAGTGAACACCGTGCTTAACACCGGCGCAAGGGTCTGGCCGAAAAGGTAAACAAAGGGAACGCAGGTATGAAAACTTTCTCCGGCAGTTACCTGCAATGCTTAATACACACTTCTTAGCGACATAGTTTCCACCACGGAAGGGCAAAGAAACCAAAAAACAAAAGCTAAAGACACTTAGCAAGGTAGGTGAGGAGTAGGTGTTATCTGTACAAGCACAGAAAAATGACTGACTGTTCTGGATAGCTGATGTGGTAGCTGTCCTCTGCACATGCACATGGTGATTGATAGGGGAGGAGAGAACCATAGACGATCTCTAAATGAGGTGTAGGTCATTTTTCTGTGCTAGGATAGGGAAGATAGGCATATGTAATTACATATGGATATTTGTATATGTAAAAACAAATACAAATATGATATTTAGAAATATAGAACACCGAAGTAGTAAGGAAATAAAGGAAAGAATACGTGACTGGAACACAAGAGAATGGAAGAAAGATGTACAAAATAAAGAAAGTAACAATATATAAGAAATTCAAACCCAACATGTGTGAAGAACAACTTTATGCCAACACATTAGCATGTCATCCTCTAGAGGGCAACAACAAACAACTTTCAATTTCATGACAGGAACAAATTTCAGAATGATAGTACTGAACAATAATTCATATTCAATCTAGTGAAAGAGTGATTTGAATTAGTCCAATAACCTGAGGGATTATTGCAATGTTATACCTTTGAGTAAATGGTGTGGGGGAACTTCTTGCCAGCATGTTCCACACCCTCCTTAAGGCGGCCAAGATTTGTAGCATTCAATTCTGTTATGTGGAGTGTCTGTAAGGCAGAGTCTAACACCTCCTGACCCTCCTCAAATTTGCCTTCTTTACCTGAAAGAATAAATAAGGGGTAATTGGAAACAAAACAACTGGAGGTATGTGGAAAGGTCTTTCACAAGAAAGCTATATGATAAAGATTGGATTCCAGAGTGCTGGAGTAAGGTAAAATGGATCCTAATTATTTACATGGGATGTATATGTTCCATATAGCTGATGCATGGAATGCGAACACACTATGAGAATAATCATTTGAATGGAGAAAATAAGGATGCGTTCTGGACGGTCTATTAAATTTATTCTATCTACATTCACATTTTCATACCAATGCAACACAATAGCAGTACCATGTAGCAATATTCACATTAAATTTCAGTTTCAGGTAATAAAAGAGTCATCGTAGTTCCATAGAAAAAAAAAAAGTTAAGAACAATGATGTTTGGCATAGTCTGTACAATGTGAAAAGCTAATCAAGAAACAATGGACAATGGGAAGGTGAGAGAGAGAGAGAGAGAGAGAAAAAAAAAAAAGGTAATCCAATGTTAAAGAAAGATGTGTACCGGGAATGGTAGTTTCAATGCTTAAGTAAGAATATGGTGTCTTATGGTGGATAAGAATAAAAGCAGCACAGATGGAATGATATGGGAAGAGATGGAAGGAACAATTAGTTATAGTGAAATGGTTAGATTAAACGGAGGATGAGGGTTTGTCAAAAAACGGAAAAAACCAGAGCTTTAGTGGCATTTAGAGCCATCAGTAAAAACAGGAGTGCAATTGGCAGGATTAGAAAAGTGTTCATGAAAGGGATTGTAAGACGTAAGTTGGTGTGTAACGGCAGAAACTCAGGTAAACAGCCAACAAGAGTTTTTCTCCTGAGTCATGAAGGAGCCCGTTGCACGGGTTAGGAGTTGACGAGACACACACACCCACCTTACCTATTTCATTCCATTTCTGTTTGTGGCTGTGACCAGACTAATACCCTCTGTTGATGCTTCCACATAAAAGAAGATGAGACACCTCTGTGCCAATATAGTCAAGTAGAGTAAGTGGTAATCTTATAATGTGACGGCAGCTTGAGGCTGACTTTAGCCCAATGCCTGAGATTTTAAGTAGAATATAAGTAGAAACACATACTTGGTGGCTTTGTATCAATACATTTATGAATACTTGTCCTTCAGCTTGTTTTTCTCTTCCTCTCTATAGCCAGTGCCTTGGTATTTCCTTAATCATCGGTCCAGAGAACGCTACGTAGATGAGGTGCATGAGCTCCAAAAGCTGAGCTGGCTGGATTATCATTTGAAAGTGAGTTGGTGAGTGTCTCCATACTCTCTCCATTCCTCTTTTAGCGACTTCGGTGAAACCTTTGCTGTCAGCCTTGACATATCGAAAGCCTTCGATAGAGTCTGGCATAAATCTTTAATTTCTAAACTACCCTCCTATGGATTCTATCCTTCTCTTTGTACCTTCATCTCCAGTTTCCTTTCCGACCGGTCTATTGCTGCTGTAGTGGACGGTCACTGTTCTTCTAAAACTATCAACATTGGCGTTCCTCAGGGTTCTATCCTATCACCCACTCTCTTTCTATTATTCATCAATGATCTCCTAAGTCTGACTCAATGCCCTATCCACTCCTATGCTGATGACACCACCTTGCATTTTTTAACGTCATACAACAGACGCCCAAACCAACAAGAATTAAATGACTCAAGGCAAGATGCTATAGGATGCTTAACTTCTGATCTTTCACTAGTTTCTGATTGGGGCAGAGCAAACCTTGTTTTGTTCAATGCCTCAAAAACTCAAATTTCTACAACTATCTACTCGACATAACCTTCCAGATAACTATCACCTCTTCTTCAGTGACACTCAACTTCCCCCTCTCCTCCACAATAAACACACTCGGTTTATCCTTTATTAAAAATCTAAACTGGCAATTTCATATCTCTACTCTTGCTAAATCAGCTTCCAGGAAGTTAGATGTCCTATGGCATCTGTATCCATTTTTCTCTCCCTGTCAGCTGCTTGCTCTGTACAGGTGCCTTATCCGCCCATGTATGGAGTATGGCTCTCATGTCTGGGGGGGCTCAACTCATACAGCTCTTTTAAACAGGGTGGAGTCTAAAGCTTTTTGCCTAATCAACTCTCCTCCTCTAACTGACTGTCTTGACTCTTTAAGTCACGGCCACAGTGTTGCATCTTTATCTATCTTCTTCCGCTATTTTCATGCTGATTGCTCTTCTGAACTTGCTAACTGCATGCCTCCCCCCGCTCCCGTGGCCTTGCTGAACAAGACTTTCTACTTCTTCTCATCCTCATCTCATCTATATTCTCATCTACATTCTCATCTCATCTACCTAATGCAAGAGTTAACTAGTATCTTCACTCATTCATCCCTTACATTGGTAAACTCTGGAACTCTCTTCCTTTGTCTGTTTTTCCACCTGCCTATGACTTAAACTCTTTTAAAAGAGGAGTGTCAAGACACCTCTCATACTAAATTGGACTTCCCCCCATGTCTATATTTCTCTTACTGTCCTCTTTACTGGGTCTGACGACAAGCGGGATTGTTTTTTTTATACTTGATTTGTTTTTCCATTGGCTAGTGCCCTTTTAATGTTAATAAAAAAAAATTTTAAATGTCTAAAATTGCCTGGATGCAGCCGGGGGTTTCAATGCCTCCGAAGAAAATAATGAAAATTCTGGCACCTAGGGGATTATGATAGTGCAGTGGAAGCACGTTCAGCTGGCAACCGAGACAGCCCGTGTACAATTCTCGAGTTGGCCACGATATTCTTTGGCAGGATATCTTTACCCACTCCAGTTTGTACCTAAAACTAAATAAAGATACCTGAATGTAATTGATGCATTGCTCTTCGTTTTTTAGGGAAAATCAACTATCTTGAATCCTAATTATAAGCACAAAGGCATAATTGGTGGCCTTGTATCAATACATACATACACACTCTTTTAAAAATGTAAATCAAGATGGTAAAATTGAACACTGCCTCAGTCCCTATCTGGGGAGGGGACCAAAAATGTCCCCAGGATGGACCGCTCTCTTGATGGCTAATCCACACATCTTGATACCTACTTTAACTCGCTCTCTTGATGGCTAATCCACATATCTTCATACCTCCTCTAACTTTTTTTACATCAATTTCTGAAACATTTGCAGTCTTGTATATAATTTTCATCAATCAGTGAACACCACCTCTCTTCCTCTAAACCTCATTTTTTCTTCACCATTTATCTGAGGCTACTGACAGCATTCTCTATTTTGTTCCATCCTACTTTCTCTATTCTCATTTTTTATATAAAGCTGGCTGTTGCATCTACATACGCAACAACATAACTTACTTTTCTGAATTTTCTACTATCTGGCTTAGACTTAACTGCCACTCTACCACTAAATTCTTCTGTGCTGTTTATCGCTCTCCTAACTCCTTCGACTATGTGAAATTCTAGCATTTAACCAAAAATATCTCCAACAATTTCTCTTCTTCATCTTTCCTTTCCTTACTTCACCTAGATGGCACCCCTGCCATCTCATCTGTCTCTAAGGGTGAACTCTTCGCTCAAACTTTTGCTGACAACGCCACATTGGATGATTCTAGGCTTGTTCCTCCTCCACCACACTCTGATTACTTGATGCCTAATATTTAAGTCATAGGAAGGTGGAAAAACAGATAAAGGAAGAGAGTTCCAGAGTTTACCAGTGTAAGGGATGAAAGAGTGAAGATACTGGTAAACTCTTGCATTAGAAAGATAGACAGAATAAGGATGAGAAGAAGTAGAAAGTCTTGTGCAGTGAGGCCGCGGGAAGTGGGGAGCTATGCTGTTAGCAAGTTCCAAAGAGCAGTCAGCATGAAAATAGAGGTAGAAAATAGATAAAGATGCAACATTGCTTCCATTAATATAATTACATTGTAAATACCAGCGCTGACGTTTGTTTTCTTCCTCCATGTATCCAGTGCCTTGTATATTAAATGCTAGAGCAGGGAGCACTAAGCTTTTATTTTAAATTCTATGGATTATATCAATAAATAATCATATCAATAAAGCTAAAGTTTAGTAGAGTTGTAGAAATAAAGCTACAGTCTAACTGTCTCACAAATTCCACAAAAGATAATATATTTTCAGACCATGGCAAGTTTGGTTCCTCCAGAGTGACTTACTACTGTATTGTGTGTTCCTACCTCATACCTACTTTTGTTTAAATTAAATGATGTTCTACTGTATGCACTTATCACATCTGTAACAATTTTTGGTAAATATTCTTAAAAAAATCAAGTGATTATACTAACATAGAATGCCTATCCAGGAGTTGTAGACAAGGCCCTTAGTGTTGTTTGTTATGCCTGGGTGGCCCTCAAGGACCTGGATGAGGGATGGAAGCAAGGAAGTATCACCAATCTTCTCTGCATGGCTCAGAATGCTCCGAAACATGAGCATTGATGAGTTATTCAGATGTTTCTGGTAAATCTGCGAAAGATACATACATGAAACTAAGACAGTAACAAGTTTACATGGCAAAGAAACTTTTTGAATTATACTGATATATAACTGATTTTGGTTTTGATCAAGTATGACAGCTAGTTATTATTTCCTGAAACAGGTGTAACCTTTACAAATAAGAAATGAAAATGTAAATGTATGTATAAATAAAAATAATTAAAAATATCTTGTAATATCTAGCCTCCTTCACCAAAGAATTATGTACTCTCCCAAGGAAGCCCCTAGTAGTAAGGAGTACTCAAACAGTAACACACACGAGACACGGAAAATGGCATTCTTGAGGAGAGGAAATGGGAGTAAGAAAGAAGAATGTTTCAGCGATTTAGTTGACGAAGAGACGTTTAATAGGTTAGAAAATAGAGTAAGGAATTTAGAAGATGAATTTTCTCAGATTAAAAAAGATTTAAATGTGAAATTGAGAGAAATTAAGAACTTAGGAAAGAGAATGAAAAAGTGAATAAAGATGTAAACAAGAAAGATGTTGAAATGAGTGAGTGGTCATCACAGGTGTATGATTTAAGAAATAGGATGAAAGAGGTGAGCTGTGAGGTGGATAAACACCACCAAGTTAAATTAAATGACAAAGGACTAAACTTCATTAAATTAAGAAATAATATCAAACCATAAAAAAGGATGAAATTAAAGAAAAACAAAAAGCTAAGTCAACTGAACTAGGAGACAAACATCACAGAAAAAATAGAAAAAATGTTAATAGTAATGTAAACTGGGAAAATATGGAAACAAAGAGTATGTATTGATGATAGCTTTAAGAAATAACTCAAGACTTTTTTCCTACATCAACATGTAACATCCAGTACAAAAAAAATAGGAATAGATGAGCTATCCTTATCATATTTGGTATTCATAAGGGAAAATGATGATATGGAGGACACTATTTCTTATAATCCTCCTAG
Source organism: Cancer borealis (assembly GCA_036785275.1). Taxonomy (NCBI): domain Eukaryota; kingdom Metazoa; phylum Arthropoda; class Malacostraca; order Decapoda; family Cancridae; genus Cancer; species Cancer borealis. The sequence goes on along the minus strand of JAXIVD010001846.1, from coordinate 58,723 downwards.
GGAATAAAATTTTGTGAAATCTATAAAATTGTATATTCCCACCGGAGAGGGAAAGTGAAAGGGTTAAATGAAAACTTTAATAATCAATGTATAAAAGCTAAAGAAAAGAGAGACCTGCTATGGAACAGACATAGAAGATATAATACTAAGCAAGTATATGATAGATATAAAGAGGCAAGAAATTAATACTCTAATCAGAAGAGGCACAAATGACTTTTGATAAAAGTAAGGACCAACTAAAACTCTCATCACTACTATCATCAGCATCACACACATATATAAATCATTTAGATACAAAGATTCTTAAAGTATCACTTAACTGCTGATGAAATTCCACATGTTTACATATTTAAATTTTTTTTTTTTTTTTTAAAGTTGGAGGAAGGACAATGAGAATTTACCAGACTAACAATTACTACTGCATAATTGATAAATAAATTAGTAAAAATCTGCCTAAGACGTTTTGACAGAACGTTATATTTACCTAAGTCTCTAATGCCTTGTTCCCTCCAGGAACGTTCCCAAGGAATAGCTGAATAGCTTCCACCTCTCCCTATCCATACACTCCCTATTTGCTTGCTTAATCCGTCCCCCTCTATGAACAACTCTTTATTTATGTATTTCTTCCATCTTACAACTGGCCTTCCTCTCCTACAAGGACCCTCAGTTACATTCACATATACCTTCTTTACAAACGCTTCACTCTCTTTTCTCTTCATATGATCAAACCACCTCAAAGTGTTTCTTTTCACCCACTCCATTACATCACACTTCCCTCCACTTGTAAGCGTTCCCACTGTAAGGTTAAAAGCCTTTCATTTCAAACAGGCCTACACAACGAAATAAAGTTAATATTAACAGTGTTGTACCATAAAAAATTCCCCCAAAATTTTCCCAGTGTGTCCCAAAGTGTATAGTTCATCCAAATTTATATTTTTCAATATTTAAGAGGAAAAACATTACATTTTTATTAATCAATGCTAATTCTGAATTTGTGACTTTTAACCAAGAAAAATGTAACTTTAAAAATTCATAAATTGAATGTTAGTAAATCGCTGTTTGCTTGTACTTGGAAGAAAATAAAATTGTACCTGACGGAAAATGTACCATAAAACTTGTTTTTAACCTACTCATTCTATGTGCATTATGTAGTGCATTAATATACAAATACCAAATGAGACCTGACTGACCTACCTGGTTAGCCTGATCATGTTGGCCCACAGAGAAAAGATGCATCCATACACAGTTAGCTGGACTCAGTAATCCACGTGCTGCATACTGCTCAGCTACTTCCAGAGCTGAGGGGATGGAAAGTTAACAAAAACTCATCATTATATTCGAACGAAAACAAAATTTAATCCTCAAACAGCCATCAGTTATGTAGTCAAGCCTTCCATAGTCTGTTCAGACAGCCATCATTTTAAAATTCAGCCTTTCATGTGGCAATAATTTTGAATGATCAGCAAAACTTCATGTGAAACGTCTCTTGTCATCCTGTAAAATAGTTCCTCTGATCCTCATGGATTTCAGATAAGACCATTAGTCATTTATAAGCAACCACGGAACCCACACCAACCCCTTCCCGATAAAATACAGGAAAACAGAGTGCCAAGTTGAGAGGAAAGAAAATTAAAGAAAGTGAAAATGCTAGAGCTGCTTCAATTTTTCATGAATCCGACTGTATATGAAAATGATAATTATTCTGATGACAGCCGTTATGAAGAGTATATTGTGAGCTGTGAGTGGGACCATCTCACCTCACCTACCCGTAGTGCCATTCCATGCTGGCAGATCACAAAATAGCTACATCTGATACACTATAGTATGAATATTACAACATATATCAAAATATAATTACTGTATTCAGTGAGTTCAGATGCTTCACACAAAAAATCAGACACTTTTTTAGTCTCTAGAACATTTCATCAAAACCATAACTATTGTTTAAGTGTAAAGAGGAGAATCATGAAGGCTTTCATTGCACTCATCACAATGATTCATTTATGGTTCCACGTAACTTTATAATAATAATAATAATAATAATAATAATAATAATAATAATAATAATAATAATAATAATAATAATAATAATATTAATAATAATAATAATAATAATAATAATAACAATAATAATAATAATAATAATAATAGTAAACAGTTTATCAAAATATCAGTCATGGACTGAAAATATACAAAGTTAATAGATTAATGAATTTGGAAAATAGAAAAATATATAATAAAAATATAATAATAGTAGTAATAACAATAATAATAAAAATTATAAAAATAATAATAACAAGAATAATAATAAAAATAATAGTATTAATAACAATAATAATACTTCATTGACTTCCAGACCAAATTGCCAATTTTCCATTGTTTCAATCCTAACAATAAACAGTTAAGTGTTTATAATAGTAGACTGTGATCATATGGATGTACAGTCGCTCTTTCAAGTACATTGTTTGAAAAAACTACTGACTGGCCGACGCTAATAAAAGTTATTTGGGTGGGTTGGTGTTGTGTAGTGATTCCCTCCACAACTCATGTTTAATAGTACATCTGGCACTATCACAGGCTGTGAGAAATGTAAGGAGCTCTCTGAGCTTTCACAGAAGGAGGAATGTAACACTCTGCTCTTGTGGTAAAAGCTCTATTTTCGCCCACAATTTTCTACCCGCAGTAATTTTGAATCCAAGGCACTAGGATGGGTGCTATCGATTTATTCATAGAGGAAAAAGCTCAAATTTTAGCTTAGAAAGCTGAAAATGTCTCCATTCACAAAATTTCAAGGTTACAGGACGATAGGAGATTAGTATCAGAAGTCTCATTACAGCTGCAGAATCTCCACCTAACACTGTCCCATTAAGAAAAAAAAGTGTTCTGGAGACCAAAGAAAACTTGCAAGACGTCCTCAAGACGTCTAACCAATCATGTATGAGTGTGTCACAAACGGGGATTTTCAAATCAGATTCAGCACGTGATAACGAGATTGACTATGCATTAGCAAGAATGTCTTGGATTTTGATATGTGCGTGATAACAGAAAAAGCAATAGCAGTGTGTGATAGCAGAGGGATGGGTGCACTCTCTCCATCTTATCAATATCTTTTTGATAGTATGGTGACCAGAACTGAAGTCAATATTCTAGATGAAGGTGTACAAGTTTATTGAATAGTGAAAGGATAACTTTTTCAGAATTGTACTCGATAGTCTGTCGGGAAATAGTAGGTGTGGCAAGTGAGATCAGGTCACCAAGTATTTAAGCAGGTGTTCAGGTAGAGATTAAGTCTTTGTCTAATGAAGCAATGGCTATGTAATCTAGTCAACATGATGCTGTGAGGTCTAATGCGATACATTTTTCAAGAACTCAGAAGAATGCTTAGTATAGCCCTACAGCATTTGAGCAAATTATTATACTATATGCTAATGCTAGGAGTAATATTTGAAAACATAATCATTAATGATTCATGTGAATGCCAAAAACCCAGACTTTATTATGTTAACTGAATCTTGGATTAATGCACATGACAGAAAAAATTCAGAAGTGTCACTGAATGACTATAATGTATTTGTAAAATGCCAACTACACAAAAATGGAGGAAGTGTATTATATGCAAAAACAATTGTATGAAGGTCATGAAGATTAATAAAATAGACATGGATGCATATGATTTGCTTTATGTTAAAATTACGGAAAGAATAAAAATATATCCTCAGAAACACAGCAAAGAAGATTGTACAATGTTTTATGAAATCATATCCAGTATTAAAGATAAACATGCAGTACTTTGAAGACACTTATTCAAGGCAATATTATTTTTTATCTAGTATTCATGAACAAGTGACCTCATTCATATTTGTGATGTTGGAGAACCTCTAGGAAAGAAAGACCACAACACTGTTAGAATCAAGCTAAATCGTCATATTAAACAAAAAATGTGCTACTGGTACCTAACTATAAGAAAGTGAATTTTGCAAAAATAAAAAGGGAACTAGATTCAGTCAACTTGCATCAGTGTTTCGATAATACATGCATAGATAAAATGTACAGGATGTTCACAGGTAATCTCAAATGAAGGTACGCGAGGAGTTAAAGCGAATGCAAGAAGAAACCAAGAAGAACAAATAAATGTAAACCATTATGGAAGACTGACTGCTTACAAAAAAATTTAAGTTGATACATTTGAAAGATTTGAAACCTTATAATATTACAGTTTTCTAATAAAATAATCCATTATAGGCCTGCCTTTATTTAAGCAAAAGCTTTTCGGGCAAAGAAAATAGAAAAATAATAATAACATAAAAGTAAAATTTAGAAAGAAAGAAGAAATACTAATGGTTATATATACATGTCATTACTAAAGTATTAATAAGAAAACATCATTGTAACAAAAAATATGTAATACATAAAAAAAATATATAAAGTGAAGGGGCAGTATGTGGTATTTTATAGAGCTCTTTGATAAAAATATAATAATAAAAACGAAAAGAACAGCAAGAGATGGAACAAAAATGTTAACAGTTGTGTAGAAATGGACATATGACTTACAAAATGTGTTTGCATGAGACAAAAATTGTGATGTGATAGCCAGCTATAATGTTTAATGTGAAGGTCAGAGAAACTAATTTGATAACAGGTATTGTTTTAGCTTTGATTTGAATATATGAAATGATGAAGATATTTTAATATAATCTGGTGTTTTATTCCATATATGGCATCTTTGATAAACATATGAGTGCTGATAGATGGTTAGTCGATGGGTGGGCGGCAATAATTGATGGCAATGGCGGGTTGGGTAACTATGTCGAGGGTTGGCTTGGATATTAGTTGTTAGACGTTCTTTGTAGTAATGTGATGCAATGTACATAAATGTTATATCCTTTAACCGTACAAATACTGGTGTCCTTGAAAAGGGGTGCTGTATGAGCAAGATAGACACTTCTTGTTATTAGTCTTACCATCTTTTTTTGTAGTACTATCAGGTTTTTTAGGTTAAAGGGGTAAGTTGTGGCTCATATAGGGTTGCAGTACTTGAGATGAGGATAAATGTGTGCATAGTAGAGACCTTTTAAAATCGAAGGTGGTGCAAGTTTCTTAGCATGATATAACAGGCCACTAGTTCTAGATAATCTTTGACCGAGCTTAGAGATATGACTTTTGAAATTCATTTTACTATCGTAGATAACACCCAGAAACTTAGTTTCTTCAATGATTTTTATCTCCTCTCTATTGAGAAGTAAAACTGACAAGTTACTTTTAGGCTTATTAGTTAAAAGCATGTAGTTGGTTTTGGAAATATTAATTGTCAGTCTAATAGTGTTGCACCAAATGTGGATTTTAGAAAGTTCTTGATTAGCTGCAGTTAGTAGTCTAGCATAATTAGGATCAGATAGATAAAAAGTTGAGTTGTCAGCGAATAGTATAGAGTTAAATAGATAAGAAACATTTTGTAGGTCATTAATGTAGATAAGAAATAGGATAGGGCCCAGGATGCTTCCTTGTGGGACACCAAGAGTAACTGAATGTGGATTAGATGTGTTATTATTAATTGTTGTCTTGTGTGTCCTATTTGAAAGATAGTCTTTGAATCAATTCAGGATACACCCTCTAATACCATAGTGTTGTAGTTTCTGTAATAGGATATTGTGATTATCTGTATCAAATGCCTTTTAAAAGTCAACGAATATTGCACGAGTTGAGTTGCCTTTGTCTAGGGATGTATACCGTATATACCGGACTATAAGACGAGATTTTTTGCCAAGTTTAAGGCTTCTAAATCTAAGGGTCGTCTTATACACCGAGAATAAAACACAAACCTATAACTCCGTGATGAATATTCAGAGCCACTGTACCTTGAAATTCATTCCGCATGCACACACGTGTATGCATTATGATTCTAGGACCAAAGTACGTATGGAAATAGTTCGTATGCATAAAGTTCGTACGCAATTGTTCATAAGCAAATGTTCGTAAGGGATAAAGTTCGTTTGAAAAAAGTACGTACCAAAAATTTTGTACGCTAAAGTTTGTATGCAGATGTTCATATGGTACGTATGTACCTATGTAAAATATTCATAACGACCTAACCTAACCTAACCGATCCTAACGCGTATGAACATTTTTCTAACGAATATTGGCACAACGAACATTTAACCTTACGATGAACCCATGCATTATATATATATATATATACATATATATATATATATATATATATATATATATATATATATATATATATATATATATATATATACAGTGGAACCTTGACTTACGAGTGCCCCAACATACAAGTTTTTTGAGACACGAGCCGTCACTCAGCAATTTTTTGCTTTGAATTGCGAGCCAAAATTTGAGGTACGAGTCAGCGTCAGGGCTGCATTCTTCTGTTGCAGCTGCTTTCTTTTTAACGCTAGCAGCAGTACAATTTCTGCAATATTTACGTCTGAATCCGTGTCACTGGCGCCGTTCATTTTGGAGCACTGAAGCAGGATGAGTGTCTTGACTGTCTTCAACGTAGGGAATTCTGCCTTTGTTTTGATACAGTTGGTACAGTTCGGTTATATTTACCGGTTCGGACGTTGCCGAATGATGTCTTGGCGCCGACTCGGCACTTCATCGTGTGACCACAGCGTCGACGAAATATTCCAGTGAGACGAGGTCGACAAAATTTGTCGACAAAAAATTGTCCGTGTGACCCGGCCTTTAGTGAACACAGCCATACACCCGCCCAGCTTTCCCGTGCAAAATTCGTTCTCTGCTTGTGTTTACCTCGCCGCGTAAGGATCTCTGTTGTGCTCGCGTTCTGTGCCTTTGTGCATTTATTTTACCAAATTTCTTGTTTGTAACCATGGGTCCTAAGAAAATGAGAGGAAAGGACAGCAGTGCAAAGAAGAAAAGGATGATGTCCATCGAAATAAAGCGTGAAATCATAAAAAAACATGAGCAAGGTGTGCGAGTAATCGACTTGGCGAGGCAATACGAGCGCAGTATTTCTACGATATGTACCATATTGAAGCAGAAGGAGTCGATAAAGGCTATAACACCAGCCAAGGGCGTTAAAATAATTTCTAAGCTCCGGACCTCTGTCCATGAAAAGATGGAGAATCTGCTATTGATGTGGGTGAGGGAGAAGGAGCTTGCGGGAGATACCGTGACGGAGGGTATCACCTGCGAGAAGGCACGAGCCATTTATGCTGATTTACTTTACATTCTCTTTTATTATGTTTTTATACAATATTTGTTATTTATAAATACATTTTTCTTATTTAAAAACACGTAACAAAAAATTGGGTGGTATTTTGGGGGCTGGAACGGATTAATGGCATTTCAATTAATTTCAATGAGGAAAATGGATTTGATATACGAGCAAATTGAGTTACGAGCTCGGTCACAGAACGAATTAAACTCGTAAGTCAAGGTTCCACTGTATATATATATATTTATATATATATATATATATATATATATATATATACACACACACACCTACACACACATAAACAGGCGTGCGGGCCCACCCTAACTCTATGGGTGTCGAATGTTTACTCACTTTACTGACGTCACGTGCGGGCCACAACACAACACAACACAAGGTGGCGGGTGACACTGGTGATGAAGCTGCAGACGACAACCCAGATGATGCAGAATTTGACCCATATGATGATGCCCTTGAACATGTATCTCAAAATATATTTGACATGCTTACTGTATCAGATGAAGATAATTTTGAAGGCTTTTAATTAAATATCTATGTTTCGATTGTTTGAGGCAATTGTTGAAACAAGATATTAGAGTGCGTCCGGCATGGCGGTACTGATGTTTATGATAATGTTTCTTTACATTTAGAAAAACTCAGACTTAGATACGAAACAAACTTAATATTAATAATTGTTCAATTAGTCTAACGTTAGTTTTAATTAACACGTTAACCGCGTTTGGCAACTGCGCGCTCTCGCCTGCCGAGCGGAACCCTTCACATCACCACCACGCCAGTGTCCGTTGGACTTTTGGAGCGAAAGTAGGTATGTTTCATCCTGAGAGTGTTTTCTGTAGGGTAGAGCGCTAAAATTCATGGTACACATATACACCAAGTCGCTCACTACTAATATTGGTTCCCCTTTATTGCGTATTGGTGCATCAATGTACCAGGCACGGGTTGGTGCATATATGTACCAGTTTGCAGCACAGTGATGATATATTCTTGTTCCTCTCTTTGGTGTAGGTTTTTTTATCCATATATGAGCCGTATGGCTACAAACTGTATCTAGGAAAACTAAGTAAAGTGTTGTTTTCTACTTTTCAACAGAAATGGAACCGATTGTCTTTTACGGAAGACATCCAGATGCATCATCAAGTGACTCAGATGATCCAGATTTTCTTGTCAATTCAGATGACCCAGATGATGATCTATCAGAGGAAAGTGATGAGTCAGAAATAGATGAAGAGCAGGATGAACAAGTTGATGGAGATGATTCAGACTCAGCAAGAAATGAAAACAACAACGCCCAATCTGAATGGTTGCCGGTGTCTTCCAAACCACGCATGCATGCCTTTACTGGGAGGGAAGAAATGATTGTCACTGTAGGTAATGAAACTGAGATGCAGCCTATTGATGTATATGCTCTCTTTGTAACAGATGACATCATTGATATGATTGTTGAAGAAACTAATAGGTATGCAGAACAGGAAATTGCTGCAGCAAGAGTAACACGTAGGTCAAGATTAGTCTCGTGGAAACCTACTGACAGAGAAGAAATAAAGAAGTTTCTTGGCATTGTAATTTACATGGGATTAGTTGTGAAGCCTGAAATTCGACTCTACTGGTCAAAAAGTATGTTGTATGATGATCCCTTTGTACCGAACCTAATGTCAAGGGAAAGATTTGAGATTCTCTTTAGATTTGTTCATTTTGTAGACAACACAGCTCATCCAAACTCTGAAGACCAATTGTACAAGGTCAGACCATTGATTGACCTACTTGTCAACAATTTTCAAGCTGTGTACAGACCTGGCTCCAAGCTTGTTGTTGATGAGAGTATGGTGCCATTTAGAGGGAGATTACGCATAAAACAGTACCTTCCAGGTAAAGCTAACAAATATGGGATGAAGGTGTACAAAGTTTGCACACCTGAAGGATATACATGGAATCTGGAGGTTCATGTAGGGAAGTGTGATGAGATTTCTGGCCTAAATGTAACTGAATCACGAGTGGTAAGGTTATGTAATGAGATGTTAGGTAGAGGATGTACTATCTACAGCGACAATTACTACACCTCAGTTTCCCTGGCAGAGTACTTGTTGGTCAGGAAAACTTATCTCTGTGGAACTGTTAGACCATCTAGAAAATACTTGTGCAAAGAAGTAGTGAAAGCAAAATTGAAAAAGGGAGAAATGAAAGCAGCAGAAAACAGAAAAGGTGTAAAGTTATATAAGTGGAAAGATAAGAGAGATGTCTTGACATTATCAACAGTGCCTGAGCAGGGCAATGACTTAGTTCCAAGTGGAAAGAAAAACAGAAATGGAGAAGATATAGTAAAACCTGAAAATGTCATTGATTACAATCAAGCAAAAAAAGGCGTTGATGTTGCTGACCAACTCAATGCCTACTACTCGCCACTACGAAAATCAAGGAAGTGGTACAGGAAGCTGGCTCTGGAAATGATTGTTGGGATATCAGTAACAAATGCTCAAATTCTATACAATAAATACTGCTCAGCAAAAGAAGTATGTCTAAGAACCTTCACGGAGTCGGTAGTCCTTTCTCTTACGAGGAACATTCCTGAGGAAACTGTAAAATCAGGGAAGAGGACTTCTGATATATTAGGTGCAAGAATACAACACACTATTCAGGAAGCAGCTGGACAAAAGAAAAACACACGGAAGCGATGCAGAGGATGCTATGAAAAGATATCTCTGTGTGAGGGATACAAGGTGGCCACAAACAAGGCTAGGAGAGTGGCCACCTTTTGTAACGAATGTGAGGGTCAGCCACACCTTTGCATAACATGTTTCAATGAAAAACATGACACATCATACGATATGCGAAATACAAAGTCATAAATCAAATATTAGGATAATCTAATATTCCAAGTTGTGATATGGAACATATTACCAGCCAATATACGGCCACGGAACTTTTTTTTTTTCTGTTACGGAAGGAAATAAATTTTTTTAGGATTTTTTTTTGTTATTTACTATGAGGGGAGTTAATCTCAACAGTTGATTACTGTTACACATTGTTATACATTGCAATGCTTATATTTTGGAAATAAAATGTCACAAAACTTTACATGTCTTTTAGATGAGTTTTTTTTTTTGTAACACATATTATTACTACCTTATTATTTTTAACTTAATGCCTGGTTCCACTGTAGTTCATCTGCAGTCACAAAAATAAAACAAATTTACTCACAAGTATCTTTTATACTCGTGTTTGCAAAAGTTTATAGAAAGGGTTATTTGAACCACATATGTACCGATACGCAAAAAGGAAAACAATGGTTTGGTACACATGTGGACCGATTCGCGGTTAACGTGTTAAGGAATTCAAAAAGACTATCAGAGACAAGATGGCTGTGTTTTTTGACACAAACAAATTAATATCAGAAAATCAACATGGAATTCATGTTAATATATCTTGTACAACTAATTTGTCAAATACTGTCGACCCTCGATTTAACGGACTAATGCGGAGGGAGCCCTGTCCGTTAGTGTAAAAAGTCCGTTGCTTGGTTAAAGGCCATAATATGGCAATCCAGAAAAAAAAATCTAGGGTGAAACGCATAACTTTTGGCCAATAAAATATAAAAACCTTATATAACCTAGCCTAACCTAACCTAACATAATTAACCTAATATAACTTGAAAGATGTTTTGCCAGGTAAACAATGGTGAGCATCGCCTGAAACCTTCATAGATGTGTTGAGTACACTATGTATAGTATGTACAACTTCATATTTATATCGATACCGTCCAAGCAGTAATTACTGTATTTGACGGCATATTAGACGCATGGGTATATAAGACGCACCTCGAATTTAGCTTGGAATATTCAGGGAAAAAAAAAGTTTTTAGTGTTTTAGTATATTTCAGCACAGTTCTTTTATGACAAGCTATCATTACATTAAAAAACTTGCAATATAAGCCAAAGCACCTTATGTATAGCAGAAAATATTATCAAGTTGGTATGCACTCATAATACACAAACTGACAACTTAGCAGTTTCCCACAAGTGACAATAGATGGTGCTCAGCCTAGGTGCTCGCCTAGGTGTTTGCTTTTTGAAAAGCTGGTATACTGTAAGTACTGTAATTCTTTATGACATTTCTTTTCAGTATGGATAGTAATAATGTAAGATAATAATTTACAATAATAATGTTTCAGTAAGTACTGGTAATATTGTTAATGGAGCCAGGTTACTGTAGGTAGAAATGATCATCTGGGGTAAAATTAGCCTCCTATAGTGAGCAGGGTGCACCTAGCGGGAGTCTATCTGCAAATATGTTCCTGGGATTTCCCGCTCTGTGATTGGTTGACGGAAGGAAGCTCTGCCTACGCCCAATACTCTCCCCAGCCGCCTCATACTCACACCCGACCCATCCTTGCACACACAAAGTCATCATTATTTGTGGTTATGAGAAATATTCCAATATTACCTAGCTAATTTAACATATCCAAGCCATACCTAACCTAGCCTAAATTTGGCTCTTTAGTATCAAAGACAGGAATGGGGGAGGAGGGTATCCGGTCATTTTGCCCACACCACAAGGCAATTACATCTAGAACCCAGATAAAGAGAAGTAGGTTACTAGTGGATGTGACGACAACAGAACCAGCAAACAAACTATGCACCAGACAACAAAAGTTATATTCAACAAAGAGGAAAAGAAAAGATAGTAGTCCAACTTTGAGAAAACCTAATGCAAATATGAGGCGAGAGATAGGAGAAAGTATGGCAAACTTTGAATCAGATATGAGAATCCTTGTGAAGTCAGAAGAGAGTATAAAGTATGAACATAATTACTAGAGCAATTCATATGACAGATGAGTATTGGGGTAGGCGGAGCTTCCTTCCGTCAACCAATCACAGAGCGGAAAATCCCAGGATCAGATTTGCAGATAGACTCCCGCTAGTGAGCGTCAGACGCCTTGCCTTCACATATAAGACGCAGGGGTGATTTAGGGAGCATTTTTTAGGGAAAAAGGTGCGTCTTATATGCCGTCATATACGGTATGCAGATTTACCCAAATACTTTTTGGATTACCTTAACCTAAGTTCTACGTACAGTATTTACATTCGCACTCAATGTTTACTCCGAGTCAAAGGGAAGTGTCTGGATGTAGCCATTAATCTTTATGCTCCACCCACAATCAGCTGATGTATACCTAGGCTCCACCTTCCTCCTCCTTCTAGGCATCAGTGTTGAAACCACCATGGAGTCTAATTAGTGTGTGTAGCATCTTCTCCCGAGGATATTACTTACATGTCAGATAGAATTAAGGTTGCAGAATATCATGCAATATATATCAACTTCTGAAAACTATTAAAAACATTTGTTTTAATTTTTGTATACCCACTGACTCAGTAGGTAAGACCAGTATCTGGTTACAGCCCCGCAATGTTAGGTTAGTTTGGGGTGGGGTTAGGGTCAGGTTGGGGTTAGGGTTAAGATTAGGATTAGGTTTCTCGAAATGAAAAAGCATCGTACTTTGCCTAGAAATAAATAGTCCTTGCCTCAAAATTAGTAGGCTAACCTCATCTAACCTAACCTAGCTTTGCACACTTATTAGACACCATGGGTGTTTCAACACTGATGCCTAGAAGGAGGAGGGAGGCGGAGCATAGGTGCATCAGCTGAGTGTGGGCGGAGCATAAATATTAATGGCTGCACCCAGACACTTCCCTTTGACTCAGAGTAACCATTGAGTGCAACTGTAAATACTGTACATATAACTTAGGTTAAGGTAAACTAAAAAGTATTTGGGTAAATCTGCATACCTACTGCTCGAACAATATCGATATAAATTTGAAGTCGTACATATTATACATAGTGTACTCAACACATCTGTGAAGGTTTCAGGTGGTGTTCACCATTGTTTATTTGGCAAAAAAAACTTTCAAGTTATGTTAGGTTGATTATGTTATGTTAAGTTATGGTTAGGTTACATCAGGTTATGGTTAGATTAGGTTATGTTCGGTTTGGTTCGTTTAGGTTTGGTTATATAAAGTTTTTATATTTTATTGCCCAAAAGATGGGCGTTTCACCATAGATTTTGACGGATTGTTACCGACGTAACCGCCACCTACCGGACTTTCTTTTACACTAACGGACTTTAGTCCGGATCTGGGTTGATTGTCCACTTGCAGATAGAGTCCGTTAAATCGGGGTCCGTTAAATCGAGGGTCGACAGTGTCTTTAATGACGTTTACGCGAGCTGGGAAATTTCGGAACCGTATGATGTGATTTACATAGATTTTCAAAAAGCATTTGATAAGGTTCCTCATAACAGGATATTAAGAAATAGGAGAGCATCATTGTACATGGATAAGAAATTAGCTTTCATATTACCAAAAACGAGTTGTTTGAAAATAGTATGTCAGTCATTTTAAATGCTTAATGAATGAGAAGACAGAAAGGAAAGCAATAGTGTCAAACATTGAGTAAACAAGCAGGTGGAAAGCATGTGTGTGGAGAGAGGAATTGATGGATAGGTGGCTAAGAAAACAATAGACAATTTCAAATGTAGTAAAGCTGCAGGTGTGGATGGAATAACTACAGAAATTTTTAAATATGGAGGAGAAACAGTGGTAGAATTAATATTCATAAGTGACTTTGAATGGAGTAAGAGACGGACCAGATGGGTGAAAGAAGGCAATTAATGTTCCATTGCAAAAAGATAAAGATAGTAAAGATGAATGTAATAAGCACTGAGAGAAAATTACATATATGGGAGAGTCTTGACAGAGAAACTGATGGACGTAACTGAAGGGAAAGTTATCGTGGAACAGGAAGGATTTAGGGAAGCAAATGGTTGTGTGGACAAGATATTTGCAATTATAATGATGGTAGAGGAGTACTTAAGGAAGGGTTAAGAACTGTATGCAGTCTTGATTGATCTAGAAAAAGCATATGATAGTTGATAGGGAAGTTCTCTGGAACATTCTGAATTTATGGTGTTGGAGGGCAGTAATTGGGAGGAATTAAGGCATTTCATAGGGAGGAAGTGCAAGTGTGAGAGTGGATGGATAAGAAAGTGAGTTTTTTTTTCTATGGCTGTTTAATATTTTCATGGATGGGTGTATGAGAGAAATGAAAGCTAAAGTGAGGAAAGTAGTTGCAAGACTGAAAATGAATGGAATGAGTTGGCGGATGGTGAGATGCCTGTTGGCTGATAGCACTGTGTTGTTTATAGAGTGAAGAGGAACTTCAGAAAGTAGTGGATGAATTTTATAATGTAAGTATGAGAAGGAAGCTAAATGTGAATGCTGGGAAAAGTAAGGTGATGGTTTTTGAAAGTAGGAAAGCAGGGATAATGAACTGTAACACACCAATAGGATGAGTGTGTCAACAGTAGGAAGGAGGAGAAAGAATGGAGGAGGTAAAAGAGTTTAACTATTTGCGAATATAGTGCAAACATGGAGATGGAAGGCGAAACAAGAGAATGTGAAAAGCAGGTGCGTCATTGGATCACTTGTAGGGTTATGAAAGGAAGAATTGTATTCATGGAGGTAAATAGAGGTTTAAGGATCAGTATTCTCTTGCCAATATTGACATATGGGTAAAAACTTCAACATGGAATAAGGTACAGTAGTTAGGAGTGCGTGATGTGAAAATGAATAATCTGAGGGGAGTATGGGAGGGTGAGAGCAATGAAAGCATGTATGAAAGATGTGGCACGGTAATCCATGCAAATGAAGTGAAGTGTGGTGCAGTGGAATGGGTGAAGAGTGAAGAGTTTGTGAAGAAAGTATATGTGAGTGAAAATGAGTGTTAGGAGGAGAGGAGGGCTAATTGCAAAATGGAAGGATAGGGTAATGGCGTACTGTACATGCATGAAAGATTGAACAAGCAAGGATGGTGTATGGAAGGGAGAAGTGGAGGATCTTCTGTATTTAAAGGGAACGAGGCATCAGAGACTGAAGATGCATAGATAGATCAGAACAAATAATTACAAATATTGGGCAGTGCAAGTGTCCACAGCAGCAAACCTGCTGAAAGTCACAAATGTTGCCATCAATGTGTAAGCCACAAAAATCAAAGCAAAGTGGTCAAACAGTGAACAAACAAGAAGAATCTACTGAGATTCAAAATTATCCACTAGAAAAATAATCTTATTTGGGAACTGGATTAATGGTTGGATACCTGTAATAAAAAGATCATCATAAAATGAGGGTGTGCAATGATACAGATTAATAGTTACTTCTTTACACATACACACCTTGTGGTTGGTAGTCTGGGTGCTTCTCCAGAATGCCCATGAATCCACCTCGGGGGAAGTTTTGTTCCAGCTCCTGGAGATTTGTGTCTGGGGTGTCCTTGATAGTCTTGGCCAGAACATCCAGCACCTCTTGTGTCCGACCAGCATTAGCATAGGCTGTACTTAACAAGTTGTCATAATTAAGCCGACGTTTGAGACTGTGGTCAGTAATGTATCTCTGCAGAGCTTGAATGGACTCTACTCTGCCTGCACCAGCCAGTTTCAACAAAAGAAACTTGAATATACGTGGTGTTGGGTGAGCATTTTTTGCCATCATGGATAAAACAATGTTTGTTGCCTCATCGAGGTGGTCTACTGTGATCAGTCCCTCCACCAGCTCAGATGATGCAGCAGTAGACAGATGACCTCCAGACTCTTCTATCCTGAAACATATATACAGTACAGTATATACTATGTACAGAAAAATAAAAGAATTAAAATACAAGTACATGGTAACAAATCCATCAAAACAGAAAGCAATGATAAACTACTGCATATAACAATATATAAAAAAAAAAGTGTTTGCAGTGGTACTATTATCATAACCAATTAGATTAATCCAAGATGTGTAGATTGCTACTGTGTAAAATGACAGTAATGTTGGGACAAATAAAACATAAAAGCAAGCACATCTACCATTTACAAAGGAGGTAAACCAGTGCATCCTCACCTTCATGTGGTGCACATCTTTATTATATTCTAAATGAGTAGAACTAATGGGGACGGGTGGGAGCGGGGCCACTGCAAAACATCACCAGTTTGACTTATTGTTTTACTTTTGACAATTCTCGGGTTTGATTCCAAGGGAAGTAATGCTCTATGCTTTAGCTACCTGTTACTGGCAATCCCAAGGGATGGGATTTCAAAACAGTTTAACTGCAGTTGAGGAGAGTACGAGATAGGTGATTGCAATTAGGATTGTGTGCTTCAATGCAAATGAAAGGAAAAAAAGAATAGTAGCTTATTGTTATCTGAGAGAGAAAGTGGATGTTTTTGGTCTGAATGAAGCCCGTAGGATGCATCTGAATGTAGAAAAAGAAGTGAAGATGTAAAGATATGATTGGTGGGGTATTGTGGACAGGATTGGATGAAAGTTATAGATGAAATAGCAAAGAAGTTTGCATAATCTGATATTTGACAGTGTGTAGACATGTATGGGTGGAAGGGCACAAAAATTGTTTGGTTAAAGTGTAAGATTAGAATAGTCAGGTATGATTATGTGTGTGTATTTGCAGTGTGTATTTGCACAAGTGAATATGTAAACAGTAAAAGAGAAAGATAGATGTATGAAATTTTGGAATGACTTAAATTAATGGTTTAAGAGTTTTGAGAAGGAAACGAAGGGAATTGCAATGGGCAACATGAATGCAAAAGTGGGGGGATGAGAGCGTGGATGAAGTGGTGGATAAATGGTAAGTACCTGGATGAAGTGAGAATGGAGGATGGCTGGTGGACAACTGTTATAAGCACGAGCTGTTTCCAGCCAACATCTTTTTTCAGCACAAGATGATCCACCAGTAGTATAAATGGAGAGGAGGCATACAGGATGAACAGTAGGGATTAACTGACTATGTAACTGGGGATAAAAAAATTGAAAGTAAGTGTGATGCATGTAAAAGTTGTGAGAGGTATGTTTGAAGGATTGGAAGACTATGTGATGCAAATGAAACTGAATGGCAGGTGGCAGTTAAAGAAAAGAAAGGAGGGTTTACGATTAAAAGGTTCAAGAATGAAGGAATATGGGAGGAAGATGAGCAAAAAGTGACAAAAACGTTGAGTCTTGAAGGGGAGAATGTGACTAGAAAAACAAATGCTGAGAAGATTCTAGAAACCTTCAGAAATATATTATTGATGAAAGAGAATGCATGGTGGGCAGAAAAGGCTAGAAAAGTAGTGAAGGAAAAGAGGAGATACACACAAAAAATTACTGTAAATAAATGTATCTAAGCAGGCAAGTAATACAAAGAAATTAGAACATGTGGAATGTAAAAGAATAGCTAAATAAGTGGAAGACGATTGCATGGGAAGAACAGGAAGATGAAAGACTAAAGTGGAGCCCTATGACTAATGATTAGGACATAAACAGTTACAAGTTTCATAATGAATGGCCAAACCCACAGAACTAGTGATTTGGAGACTAGATAACCAGGGAAGGACACTTAATGCTTGTCGATTTATATCTAGCGAGAAGCCACTATATTGAACTAACAGTATATTTTGAGCTATTCCTATCTTTCACACTGTGGTGTACCCATGAGTGATCATGACCTAAATATTTCTATTCATTTTTCTTTAATCCTGAACCTTGTTCAACGTTGCAAAGCCTTGTTAAAAATACCAGCCAGTCAACAATCAATCATTCAAAACTTAAGTAAGAAAAAGGTGGAATGGTGGAATGTAAAGCTGTGTGGCAAGCAATCACAACCAACGAAGAAGATGAGGGTGGCGATATTAGTTGCAGCAGTGCAGATGGTAGCGTGGGCTTTCTGTAAGCAGATACACTCACAGCTCCAAACTTCTTTATCTACTAAACTTAATTAAAGGCATTTAACGTTGATATTGAAAGGACTGAGTTGCAGATGGAAGCTACTGGTGTCTAGCTGCAAAGAAAGATAGTGATGATATTGCCAATTTTGTGGTCTCAGTAAGCTGTTACTTTCACAACATTTTGTTGCTTTTTCCTATCAATCATAATTGTATATACATATAGGTAAGAGGTTCAAAATTGTAAGAAAAATAAAAAGCTTACTTCTGTACTTCTATTATTATTTTTGGATGGAGGGGGTACCAGTATATATATATATATATATATATATATATATATATATATATATATATATATATATATATATATATATATATATATAGAGAGAGAGAGAGAGAGAGAGAGAGAGAGAGAGAGAGAGAGAGAGAGAGAGAGAGAGAGAGAGGTGTGTATATATATATATATATATATATATATATATATATATATATATATATATAATATATATATATATATATATATATATATATATATATATATATATATATATAATATATATATATATATATATATGTATATGTATATGTATATATATATATATATATATATATATATATATATATATATATATATATATATATATATATATATATATATATGTATATATTATGTATATATATATGTATATATATATATATATATATATATATATATATATATATATATATATATATATATATATATATATATATAAACTTCAATCTAATTGATAAAATAAGAAATCAACTTATCTGTTACTTGAAAAATTCTGTTATTGGGTTTTTGGAGACTGGACACAATTATTTTTCATTATTTTTCATAAGCAGCATCCACACTAAAACAGTAACATCCCTGACTCACTGTTTTTTGAGATCCAGAGCAGAGGTCCAGTCTTTGTTTCTGAGAGCCTGTCGATACTGTACAAAAGGTGTTGCCTCTTTTACAGCACGTTGATACTGTGCAGAAGGTGTAGCCTCTGGTACATTAGTGGGGTGCTGGGGCGTAGTTTCTTTTTGGGGTATGGCAAAGGGTACCTCTCGACCACAGGCTTGTAGAAACTGACCAAGTTGAATAAGGAAACTGTCTGAGGGCTGATGGTCATCTTCTTGCATGGTTGTCCAAACTCCAATAGCCTTGTCAGGGTCATTCTTTTGCACTGTGGAAAGGAATAAAGGAAAGCATTGAGTTGGTGCATGTATTCATATACATAGTTGCATTTGCCTAGATAAAGTATAAATCTTCTATCCTGATATCCTTTTTGCTCTAATTGACTCATTAATCTTACACAAATTTTGTTTCATTATCTTTCTTTGAAGGTTGCTACTTGACCACATCATTACTTTTTCAAGGATATGATTAGTTCTTAAACATACAGCTTTTTTTTTTTCTTATTCCTTCAAAAAAATTTTCCAGTTTCTATTTCTTGGTTAAAATTTTGTCCAAACATATGACTTTAAATTATGATCCTCAAGCTCTATAATTTTCTTGTTATCTTCCTCACTTTTCATCTCATCACATTTTGTTCTTATTGAAACACTTCATATGCAATAGAGAGTATTCAAGTTTAATGCCAATTTAGTTCTTCGGCAGCATAAAAGAACGACTTCTTCAAATCAAATTTGATTCTTCTATCCCAGGCAAAGTTTCACAAGTGCACAATATCAGAACATCAATTCCTCCAAAAGACAGTTTCAAGATTACAGATTCAGATGACACATGCAAAATTACAGTAAAATCCTTATAACTCAGCATTGTATAACTCAAAATTGGATATATCTCGGCAAGGCAAAGACAGTTGGCTATAAATTATGTATCTCGGCAGTTTGCTGAGTTATAATATAAGTGCATCTCTTTGCTTACACTCGGAGAATGCCGTTACAAAGGCTACACTGACAGTCTACACTGGGTGACTCCCAAACCAATTCTAACTACAAATCCAAGGCATATCCTCAGTCGCATAAGTGTCAGCCAACACACTGGTACCCATCCTTGCTCTGTATCTTAGTGCTTTACTTTGCCACCTATTTTACGTGTTCTCGGATTACATCATACAGTACTGTATTTAAATATCTAGCAAGCTCTACTCTATCCAAGGTGACTAGAATATTGTATTCAGTTCTGGTCAACATATTATAAAAAAAAATATTGATAAACTGGAGAATTCACAGAAAAATTTACTAAAATTATCCCTAAATTGCAAATTTGGCTCGAGACAGATGGGTGGAGAGAAGCCTTCCCCTTTACTGCCTTTTTATCTCTATCAAGTAGATATTGTAGCAGTAGTGTAGCCACACGAACAGCCTCGTTACATCCAGTAGAACTGTTGCTGTCTGTAATTCCTTTGTTCTCTTCTGTACATATGACTCATGTTAGTGTTGTCATTCTTCCGAAAAGTATCAAATCAGACCATGAGGCATAAGCCATCAAAAGTTCATACTTCTTGTAACTTTTATCCAAGTACTGCAGAAGAATCAGTATACAATTCTGCTATTTCTACTTCACTAAAAATATTGTCTCTCACCTCACTACCTCCTCAGAATGACAACACAACTTGTATCACTTGTCTCTTCTTTTCTGTACTTGTCACTAGCTACCATGGTGCCAGTTCTATCTTCCAGCTGGCATAGCTTTGATCTCCACCCAACATAAGTGGCAGGCATTTTCTACCCTGGCTAATCATCTTGCACTGTTACTGTAATGGACTGGAATATCTACAAAATAGATAGCCTCATTGCCACTCACCATTTTTGCCCATACACTACACTCTGCAATCATATGTTACACCTCCATACTAGCACGAATGGCTTGGAAGTGTCCTGCTAGTCGAGAGATAAGTTTATTGAGAGTCTACTTACCAATAGACTACCGAGGATTCAAGAACCAAGTGTCTACAACACTTCAACACACACTACAACACATAACTTCACCTTTGTGAACTTAACATTTGTTACTAAGACCTGTTTCATGTAGATCTATGATAGCCTCAACAGTTTTCATATGGGTGTACTTTCCAACTATAAAGTGGAGTATAATACTCAAAATCAGAAGTACGATACGATACCAGAAAGTAAAAGATGGACAATCAGCTTCATACATATACCCTTCTTGGTGACTGATGGAATACAAATGCTGGCAGTGTCTTGTCTGGGAAAAAGTAGAGGATGTTTCTCACTGCCAAACATACGTCTCTCTAGTCTTAATTGTTAGTTTATGCATAGAGAGTTACAAATAATGTCAAAAGTTACTGGTCTGAACCTAAAGCATGGTAACTTTTGGTGCATATTTTACATATAAATGTAAGTTAAACATATCTCACCATAGGCCATCAGAAGGTTAGAGTACATCATGTTCCGGTCAATGTCAAAGATATCTTTGGTTACAGAAACAAGACTGGCCAGCTCCTCCACCTTTCCCATATCCCGCAGCCATCTGCACTTCTGCTCTAGCTTGTTATTGAATGCACGCAGCCCTGGTGTCTGTTGGATGAGAGTAAAATATGTCATCTTATAATGTGTTCAGTAACTAATATCATCTAATCATCTAATTACATAAAAGAACAAAATATAGTACAGTGGCAATCCACTTTATCTAATCTATTTGATTCTAGTGTTTTGTTCTTTGCAGAATTTATTAATTGCAGCGTCTATTGAAATGGATGTACAGTTCAAGCTTCATTAATTAGGTTATAAATGTGTTTGTCTGTGTGTGTGTGTATGTTGCTGAGGAAGAAAGCGGTGTCAGTCTGTCTGCATGTCTTAGGTTTTGAAAAACGTGCCAGTGATTTCACGGGTATTTAGCCCGCCTTTGGGGATGGCAGTGCGCGCCGCTCCTCCAAGTCATTGTAGCCTTAGACCTGTGAATATTTCTTGCATTAATCATTTTTGCATCAAGTTTATTCCAGACTCCTACGTTTCTGTATGGGAATGCAGCAGTAAGAACATACACACTCTTCAGTCATGGCTATCCTCTTGAGGAGGCAAAAAAAAAAAATAAATAAATAAATAAATAAATAAATAAATAAAAATATATAAAACTAAAACTAAAATAGACAGACTGATAGATTTTTTTCCCTGTCTTGAACCTTTGGCACCAGTAGGCTAGATGAAGGCTCTTTAGATGGTCGGCCTCCACTTATTGGAAGCGAAGATTTTTTCGATTTTTCATAGTAAAGCTTCGTTTTCTTTGATGAGTGGGGCTCATGCTGCCACGGAAGTTACCCAATGCATATAACTTTGTAAATCCCATTGAGGATAGTGTTATGGCAGTATGTGGGTGATCCTTGGCCACTCTGCGGTTATTCCATATAAAAGTGGCGAGCTTGTCATGAGGCTCGAATTCAGGACTCTGAGCTGGTGTGCCTCCCACGCTAGCCACTAGACCACCGCCTACCTAAAGATACTGGTAAATTCACCCCTATTCATTGTTTGTACTAGTTTTGTTCCTCCAAATACTAAGCCACTTACCTCAACCAGCTTCCGTGCCTGATGCACTTTGCCACACTCAACAAAGGCAAACACCATGTCATAGAGACTGTTGAGCTCTCCATGCACCTGTATACTCAGATCCATGATCTTCTGAAGCCTGAAAAATAAGAAAGAAGGGGAAAGTGGTATTAATTGATATGCTAGTAATAATAATTATAATAATCAGTCTATTGTAAGAACAACAAGAGCAGAGTAGAGCCCCATTTAGCAAGAGAATTAGGTGATGAATGCGGTGTGCTGAAATCGTGCTAACTCAACATAACAGCCTATGTGAAAAATTGATTTGGTGATCACTTGACTCTGACGTGTGTGTGTGTGTGTGTGTGTGTGTGTGTGTGTGTGTGTGTGTGTGTGTGTGTGTGTGTGTCTGTGTTTGTGTGTGTGCGTGCGTGCGTGCGTGCGTGCGTGGGTGCGTGCATGCGTGCGTGCGTGTTGCGTGCGTGCGTGTTGCGTGCATGCGTGCGTGCGTGAGTGGATGTGTGTGTGTGTGTGTGTGTATTTACCTAGTTGTGGTTTATGGGAGGGGAGTAATCTCATGGTATCCCATCTCTATATCCCTTATCTAGTTTCTTCTTAAAAGCATGCACAGTCCTAGCTTTCACAACTTCCTCGCTGAGTTCGTTCCATTTATTTACAACTCTATGAGGAAAACTATACTTCTTGATGTCCCTTCTACAGTTTTCCTTTTTCAACTTTAAACCATGTCCTCTTGTACTCCGTGTATCCAAGGGTAAAAAGTCTTCTTTATCCACATCCTCCATACCATTCACCATTCTATAGACATTTATCAAATCACCTCTTTCCCTTCTCTCCTCGAGTGTAGTGATTTCTAATCTTTTCAATCTCTCTTCATAGGTTAAAGTACCCATCTCAGGAGCCATCTTCGTAACTGCTCTCTGAATTCTTTCTAACCTTGCAATATTTTTCTTTTTATGGGGAGACCATATGACTGCCGCATATTCCAACCTCAGTCGTACCACAGAAGTCAAAATCTTCTTTATCATCCTTTCATCCAGATACGAAAAAGTCACTCTCACCCTCTTTAATAAATTCATCATTGCACCAGCAGTTTTGTCAATATGTTTGTCTGGAGTCAAGTCCTCTGTAACAGTCACGCCCAAATCCACTTCTTTTGATTTCTCCAACCTGACACCATTCATCTCATAAATCATATCACACTCTCTTTTTACTCTTACCAAACTCCATCACCTTACATTTACTCAAGTTAAATTCCATTTGCCATGATTTATTCAAACTATTGATCTTGTTTAAATCATTTTGCAGCATCATACAGTCGTTCACATTTTCTACTTTCCTCATTAATTTTGCATCATCCGCAAACAGGTTTATGTAACTATCAACTTCATCACTCAAGTCCCTGTGGGACACCACTAGTTACCTTGAGCCAAGATGAACACTGGTCACATATTACTGTTCTCATTTCTCTATCATGAAGATAATCCTCCATCCACTCTAGTAGTCTTCCTCCAATTCCTCCGTACTTTTCAATTTTCCATATCAATCTTCAATGTGATACCTTATCAAAAGCATTCTTTAAATCCAGGTATAGACCGTCCACCCATCCATCCCTTTCTTGAATAACACCAATCACTCTTGAGTAAAAAGATAACAAATTTGTGGAACACGATCTCCCCTTTCTAAATCCAAACTGGCAATTAGTTAATATTTTATGCCTCTCCAAGTGCTCCATCCATCTCTCCTTAATTACTCTCTCACACATCTTTCCCACAACGCTGGTCAAGGTCTATAGTTTAGCGGGTTTTCCTTACTTCCTCCTCTAAATATCGGTGTGATATTTGCCCTTTTCCAGTCCTTAGGCACTCTTCCCTGCGTTAATGATGTTACCACCACACTATGAATTTTCCCAGCCAATTGCTCACTACATTCCTTCAAAATCCAGTTTGATACTCCATCTGGTCTCATTGATTTATTGACATCAAGCTCCTTCAGCATCTTAAGTATTTTCTCATTCGTAACAGAGACAGTGTTCATCGAGATCCCTTAGAAGACTTTCTCTATAGGCTCGAACTCTCTCTCCACACTGAGCACTGATCTAAAGCATTCGTTCATCACCTCTGCCATATCCTGAGCCTCTTCGTAAACTGCTTCTTCGACTTTCAGCTTTGTTATCCCTTCCCTATGTTTCGTGTGTGTGTGTGTGTGTGTGTGTGTGTATTTACCAGAGCTGGGCACTTGCGTCACCAGTTGCGCCATTGCGCCATTGCGTCGACGACGGAACGACCATTTCATCGACGCTTAATGCAATGACGCTAAAGTTAAAAAAAGCGTCGCGATGACGCTGGCGCAAATACATTCTCGCAAATAAAATTTTGCATCATTTTCCCCTTAAAGCCAAGTTTTCTGTGTAATTAGCCCATATAGAAAACGCAGTCCTCTAGGTACAGTTTATAAGGGAGACAAAAATATTTCAGTAACTGAGGCCAGTACCACACAGTTCAATGGGCAAACTTAGCAAAAACGTTGTAGTGATCCCAAGTCTTGTTAATTTATTCTAATTTCCGATTTACTTTTAGATGCATCAAACCATAAACACGATAATCCGTAACTAGTAGCGACAATTTTAATGTAAGAACATTCTAGAACTAAGATTTGTGGTCAGCGCAGCATAGAAGGTTTAGGGAGGGCAAGGTTTAACGTAGGATCAGGCTCTAATCCTGGCCCCACTTCCCAACACTTTAGTTTAACTTATATTGTGTTCAACACACTCCACAATAACAATTCTCCACTTCACATGTGAGTGTGGAACGCATCTTCTCTACTGCCGGAGACATAATAAGACCCAAGAGGTCCTCCTTCACTGCTAATAACTTTGAGGAGCTTGTGTTCATGAAGGGGAACATGGACCTCTTGTAGTTTAAGTTTGTACTAGTGTGATACTATGGTTATGATACAGTAACAAAAATGAAATTAATCAACTAACTAAACTAAGTAACTAATAAGTATAATAAAATAAAAATAGATCAGGCTGAGTTTTACTTTTAATTGAATAATCCAAATAATATCAAAAACAAATTAATAAATTGTTAAAATAAATCAACTATAAATAAAAAATCAATTGAATTATGAAATATCTATTTTATAGTATTTTCTATCATATATATATATATATATATATATATATATATATATATATATATGATGTTTCACGTAAATTAGATTAATTAGTTAAGATTACCGTATCCGCCAGCGACGCAATGTTGCAATGACGCGAAAAAAAAGACGCAACTTTTTGGAAAAAAAAAAGACGGATTGACGCCGACGCAACGCCCCCCCGGCAATGACGGATTAATGTTGACGCAATGCCCCCAAACGAGTGACGCGCCCAGCTCTGGTATTTACCTAGTTGTAGTATACAGGGACTGAGTTACACTCGTGTGGTCCTGTCTCCGGATTTGTCTAATTTTTCCTTCAGTTGATGTACATTCTTAGCCATT
The DNA here is from genome assembly GCA_036785275.1 of Cancer borealis. Lineage (NCBI taxonomy): Eukaryota > Metazoa > Arthropoda > Malacostraca > Decapoda > Cancridae > Cancer > Cancer borealis. The sequence goes on along the minus strand of JAXIVD010001846.1, from coordinate 32,757 downwards.
ATCACTTCTTCCTTCAGTCCATTCCAAGTATCTACAGTAGAATTTACCATCCAACGAATAATTGTGCCAAAAAATACCTCGTTAGGTATAGATACATAAACATATGGGAATATTTGTAATTAGTGCCAAAACTTCCCTATTTTCACCTATTTTTGTCCTTTCGAGTGTTATTTTGAGATCAAAAATACATACAAATCGTATAATATATTTATTATAAGGAAAATTAATATAGGTTGAACCTCCCTAATCCGAAATTCTGTAATTCGGAATAAATTTTCGGAATAATTTGAATTTTGAATTTGGCGGGATAATTTTAATTTGCGGGGCTGCCGCTGGGACGCGTGCGGAGCTTCACCCATCGCGTGTTTACACTGTTTTTCCATAATATCTCTGTAATATCTGCCCCTAAATATGGCTCCCAAGCGACCAGGAAATGATAGTGTTGTTAGTGAAGCTAAGAAAAAGCGCAAACACATGACACTGTCAATACAACAGAAGGTGGACTTTTTGAGGAAGCTGGATAAAGGTTACTCGGTGCAGACTGTATGCCAAGAGTACAACATTAGCATATCAACTGTGTATGACATTAAGAAGCAGAAAGACCAAATTTTTAAGTTTTACAGTGAATCAGACAGTAAGAAGATCATGGGGGTTCGTAAACACTAAAGGAGGGGAAAAGCAGTGATTTAGACAGTGCTCTCATACAGTGGTTTAAGCTTCAGCGAAGTAATATCGTTCCTGTGTCCAGCGAGATGGTGATTGCGCAGGCAAAAATATTTCACGTAGAACTTAACCTGCAGCATGAGTGTGAATATTCTCAGGGATGGTTGCATAGATTTAAAGTAAGACATGGAATTAGTTTACATCGCATGTGTGGGGAGAAGGCAAGTGCAGATAAGGACGCAGCTGTTAAGTTTGTTGTACAGGTACAGGTACTGTAACTATCTTATTTTTTGTTCATATAATCCAGTAACATTTAGTGTACTGTACATGTATTTCAGTTTTTTCTCTGCAGTTTATTTGTATGTATTGTTTGCTTGTCTTGCTGTAAAATTAAACTTGTACTCTTTCAGCATGGTGTTTATTTAATGACCTTCTGTGGTTCGGAATTTTCTATAATCCGGAAAGCCTCAGGTCCCGAGGTTTCCGAATTAGGGAGGTTCAACCTGTAATAAAACAATCTGTGCATCACCTAGGCTTGCCTTAATTTCACTTTTCTGTCCCTTTAAAGTTAGGCAATGTGCCCTCTGGAAACCAAGTCATCTTAACTATCTCGCAATTCTTGCGGCCTTTTTCAATTAATTCAATCATGCTCTCTCTGTCTTCCATCGTATATTTATTCAATTTCTTTCCAACATGAGTAGCCCTCTTCACTGGTTCTTTTTTCTTATGTTCTTCAAGGTTTCCTTTCTCACCATTCCCCTCTCCACTACCTGAGGGTAGGGCAGACATAATGAGAGGCATAACACACCGCCAAACACTCGTTAGATGGGATGGAGGGCCAAAAAAAGGGGAACAATGAGACGAGCACAATGGAACACGGCTGAAAGATGGCGGCGCAGGACTGACGAAAGTGACCAGTGTTGCCAGCAAAAATTCAGTAATCCATGGGAAGTTTGAAATTCGATCCCTGGCTGTTAGCCCATTATCGTTAGATTGGAGGTGGGTTAGAGTTTAAAAGGATCATTAGATACGAATTCATTAGATCCAAATGCGTTAGATGGGAAATTTTACTGTCTACTTCTTTGGGGACAACTCTACTTTTCTGTATCTTTCAAGGAAATTCCTTTATGCAGTATTTTCTTGTGTCCCCTCAAATTTTTAGACTCCTTTTCTTCTTAATATTAGGTCTTTTCTATCAGTTTCCTCTAGGTTGTTATCAATTTATATGTTGTGATTGTCACCTCTTTCTCTTCTTTCTTTCAATGTTGTTAAGTGAAGTTCTTTTAATCTTTCCTCATATGGTAGGTCTTCCAATTCTGGCACTATCTTAGTTGCAATTCTCTGTATTGTTTCTAATTTCAACACATGTTTTTTTCTTGTGCAGGGACCATATTACTTCTGCATATTCCAGTTTTGGTCTGATCATTGTAGTTTTAATTTTTCTCATCATGTCTTTATCTAGGAAATGAAAAGCCATTCGTATATTCCTTAGCATCATAAAAGTGTCACCAAATATTCTATTTATATGTTTCTCTGGTGATAAGTTGTCCTGTATTACCACTCCCAAATCTTTCTCTTCTTTTGTTATTAATATAATATTTTTCCCTAACTTATACGTCAATGAGGGTCTTATTAATAGCCTTTTTCCATTTCCAATACATGGCATTTTTTAAAATTAAATTCCATTTCCCATGTCTTGCTGCATTCATGTATCTTGTTTTTATATCATTCTGTAGCGCCTCACAATCCTTGTGGTCTCCTATCTTTCTTAGTAATTTTGCATCATCTATAAATAGACTTATGTAATTGCTTACTCCTTCTGTCATATCATTTACATATATTAAAAATATTATTGGTGCCAAAACTGATCCCTGTGTGACTCCACTTTTCACTTGTCTCCATTCAGATTTCTCATACTGTTCTCATGTATGTATGTATATGTGTGTGTGTGTGGGGGGGGGGGGGGGGGGTGTATGTAGGTGTGTGGGTGTGGGTGTTTGTGGAGGGGGGGGTGTTGTGTGTGTGTTGTGTGTGTGTTGTGTGTGTGTGTGTTGTGTGTGTGTGTGTGTTGTGTGTGTGTGTGTGTGTGTGTGTGTGTGTGTGTTGTGTGTGTGTGTGTGTTGTGTGTGTGTGTGTGTGTGTGTGTGTGTGTGTGTGTGTGTGTGTGTGTGTGTGTGTGTGTGTGTGTATTCACTGTCACAGTCTGCTGCTGGTCTCTCTCAAGACAGCCGGCCGTCCCCCTATGGAAAGAGCTCAGAGCTCATAGTGACCAATCTTTGGGTTGGACCGAGACCACTCACACACAACACACCGGGACAACGAGTTCACAATCCCTCGACTTACATCCCGTACCTACTCACTGCTAGGTGAACAGAGGCTACACGTGAAAGGAGACTCGCCCAAATAATCTCCGTCCGCCCAGGGGATCGAACCCTGACCCCTCGGTTGTGAGCCGAGTGCGCTAACCACTACGCTAGCGGACCGTGTGTGTGTGTGTGTGTGTGTGTGTGTTATGCACCAACAGTGGTGCCTTACGCATTTAAAAGAAAAAACAATGATGAGGTTGTATGTGGCAGTTAGGTTAGGTTACGTATTTATTCGTTTTATTGATAAGGTTGTATATGGCAGTTAGGTTAGGTTACGTATTTATTCTTTTTATTGATGGGGTTTCATGTGGCAGTTAGGTTAGGTTATGCATTTATTCTTTTTATTGATGACGTTGTATATGGCTGTTAGATTGGGTTGCATTTGTTTTTTTGTTTTTTTCAATATATGAAGTTGTGTGTGGGAATTGGGAAGCAGTGGTACAGTGGTCTAGCATTCCATCAGGCGAACTTAAGGTCCCAGATTAGATCCTACAATATCCGCTCGCCATTTCTCATTATTTGGTATTACCGCCGAATGGCCAAAGACTACCCAAATTGCTGCCATACTATCCTCAGATGGGACTTACATGCATCTGAGGATTTAGCAGCGATTAGCTTCTCTAGTTCCCAACACATTCAAGAGAGAATATAAAACATTCAAGGCGTCACTATAAAAAAATCTAAGACCCAAGCCAAATAACAGGCAAGGCAAGTCCATCTGTGCCTCCATAAAAAGTCCACTGGCACCAACAGTTTATGATATAGAAAAATTAGGTTAGGTTACGTTGTTTTTTTGAGGTATGTAGCAGTTAGGTTAGGTTAGGGATTTTTTATGTATGACATTATATGTTGCAGTCAGGTTATGTTACATTTAAAAAAAAAAAATTTTTATCTATCAGGTTGTATGTGGCAGTTAGGTTAGGTTACATTTTTTTTTCTACATTAAAAGGGTACAGACCAAGGGCAAACAAAAACAGTTGAAAAAATTTCCGCTTATTGCTAGAAGAGCATAATTAATTACCGTATATTGCGGCCTATAAGTCGAGTTTTTAAGATAATTTTTTTATGGTCAAAACTAGGTGTCGACTTATAGGGTAGATATAAAATAGCAACCTTTAAATATATTTGCACCAGTAACATCAGGATACCGGAAAACTGCTACTGAACTTGACCTACGGACTGTGTTTACACAGCCCTTAGGGCTCTGTAAACACAGTACTTCTTGAAATGCTCCACGTTAGTCAGGAGAGCTCTGTCAGGCTTGGTGAGTGAATAGGTAATGAAGGCTGGCGAAGCACTGTAGCCTCAGCACAGCTTGTCAAGGGGGCGTGGTTGACTGGGTATTTGGGGGGGTTTGTATTTCGCGCCTAAACAGCTGTTCGAACGGAATGCTCGTCACTAGGTGGCAGCACTGAGCAATCAACCATGGTCGTTTCGTTTCTTTTGTTCCAAAGTTTGAAGCTGGACTGTAGGCAATTGGACACTAACCATTAGGGTTTTAAAAGTAAATATTCGTCTGATATAGTGGTGAAACAGGTGAGTACAGAAAAAAGTAAAAACTGACTGTTTGTTTATGTTGAAATGCTTGAAGTCGGTGGTGTTTTCAATGTTTGAATTGTTTTATTTACTTTACTGTAGATAAACCTTAATTTACAATCCAGTACATAGTGACTCAGGCCGACATTTGGCTAGGCTAAGTAATAGTTTAGTGGGGTTGACTTTTCTGCAAGGTAAACCTCTAGTACAACATTTTGGGGTCAAATTATAGAAGTCGACTAATGTACCAGATCGACTTATAAGTTGCAATATATGGTAAGCATTATTAATCAGAATCAGAATCAAAATAATTTCACAAAAGACCTCACACATAGGTTTAGTGTAACATTTTACTCAAATTTGCTATTTAAATAATTTAAGACCTTCATCTTTAATAGTTACATTTGGAACAATTAAAATGACGAAGGGTGCAGCTGAGGCTAACAAATATTGAACTCCTTTGTTCTCTTGAATGATGTTCTCTCGGCTATTTTTCATATGTTTTCATATGTTTAATAATCATGTAACTTGTGTAAATTATAGATTATATAAATAGAAGAAAATATGAAATTTGTCCCAAGATGATACATCCCATTGAGATAGAGTTTACGTAGTATTTGACTTGTTTTTGCGATATTTCTTGCTCGATGTCTAATGATGGTGACTAAAAATGTTGGTGAAAATTTATCAGTCGGTAGATTTTTTTCTAGCATACCGAGTTCTATGTGGAAAACTAAGTCAGCAGGTGAATATAGCATCTTTTTCCAGAGATTCCGTTCATTCAAAGTCTGAATAGACCAACCGGCACCTTGAATGACCACATTTCTCAAAATATTCAGTCCATCATCTTTTGATATAATTTTCTCATAATACACTTCCATTAACATCCTTCATTTATATCCCTTCCATTGTTCCGGCTGGTTCCTCTCTTTTAATATATTTTATTGCAGTGTATTCTGTCTAATTTCCACACATGTAGCTTAACATTCCTCAAAATTTTCATTCACATTACTTCCATTGGATTCAATCACAATTTTCACTTTCCATATACGCACAATATATCCTGTTATTCCCCTTTCCCTTACATGCTTAGAGACATATTTCACAATGGTTTCTACATGTTTCCCTGTTTTGTTTGATGCTTCTCGGACTTTATCTATTCACTATACATCCACATTAATTTTTCAGCAAAACTATGAAATTGCACATTGGCAGCAGATCAATAAAAAGATTGCATGTTAGATTTCAATGAAGAAAATAATGTCTTCTCGGCAGCTTTATCCATTTCTAAATACAGTAAAACCTCGATATAACAAACCCGCTTATAGCGAACTTCTAATATAATGAACGTCATTTCCTGGCCGAACCAAGTTGGATATAACGAACCAAAGTCCGTTATATTTGAGGCATTGGGTGAGTTGGCCGAACTCTCCACTTTGTTTGAACAGGAACCCGCCGTGGCGCACACCACTCAGTCCAAAGTTAGCTCATACTCTCGCCACTTGCTACCTACTACGTACCTACTACCTACAATAATACCTACCGAGAAATGGCTTCGAGGACTCCTGTATGAACACGTCTTAACAAACGAAAGCCCGTATATAGCGAACTCATTCGATATTTTTACCGAACTTCAGATATAACAAATTATCAGATATAACGTCAGATCCCCTCCTTTCCTCAAAATTGAATTCTGATGAGTTTGATCTTATATTATTGAATACTTCATATCAGAGGAGAATGTAAATCAGTAAATATATTAGTACAACTATTAATGCTTGAAGTAAAACATGACCATGATCTGGACAAGGAGTGGGACTTACCTTTCTCCATCCTCTAGGTTGATGCAACGAGTAGTGAGTTCCTGCTTGTAAGGAGTGATGCGATGTGTTTGGCAGATGGACTCAAACTCCTCCAAAGCAGATCCAAGATCATCACTGCAATGTTGATACAATGAGTTGCATAACTATATTTGTAGATATTTGCATCAAGGTATTGAATTGAATTATTATTGCCGTATATACCGGACTATAAGGCGACTGGTTATATAAGATGAACTCCAATTTTTTAGGAGAAAAATTTGGTTTTGAGCTATTATCGCTATATTAGACGACCCCCTTTCTCATGGTAAGGTTCACTGTTCACCCGTCCTTAATTTATTACTCCAACAATTACTTCCAACACTAGTTGCTCAAGATGCAAGTAGTTAAAGGAATTTAAAAACTACATATTGTACGTATATTACTTTTATTAAACAATAGTCTGAATTTTTCAAAACATAAAGAAACATTATCATAAACATCAGCACCACCATGCCAGGCACGCTCTACCTTGTTTCAACAATTACCTTAAACATTCGAAACATAGATATTTAATTAAAAACCTTCAAAATCATCTTCATCTGATACAGTAAGCATGTCAAATATATCTTGAGATACATGTTCAAGGACATCATCATACGGGTCAAATTCTGCATCATCTGGTTTTTCATCTGCAGCTTCATCACCAGTGTCGCCCGCCACCCCGGTGTTGTGGCCCGCACGTGACGTTATCAGTAAACATTCGACACCCATAGAGTTAGGGTGGGCCCGCACGCCTGTGTATGTGTGTGTGTCTATATATATATATATATATATATATATATATATATATATATATATATATATATATATATATATATATATGTATATTATGCATACACGTGCGTGCATGCGGAATGAATTCCAAGGTACAGTGGCACTGAATATTCATCACAGTTATAGGTTTGTGTTTTATTCTCGGTGTATAAGACGACCCTTAGATTTAGAAGCCTTAAACTTGGCAAAAAATCTTGTCTTATAGTCCGGTATATACAGTATTCCTCCTCCTCCTCCTCTATATTTGTAGATATTTGCATCAAGGTACTGAATTGAATTATTATTATTCCTCCTCCTCCTAATTGAATTATTATTATTCCTCCTCCTCCTAATTGAATTATTATTATTATTATTATTATTATTATTATTCCTCCTCCTCCTCCTCCTCCTCCTCCTGAAAACTAACAAGACACCCGGTCCAGACCGAGAATATTAAAGGAGGCCCAAAACGAACTCGTTAAGCCACTTTGCATTATATTCAATAAATCAATATCAACTGGCAGAGTCCCTCGTGACTGAAAATTGGCAAACGTCACTCCGATCTTTAAAAAAGGTAATAAATCTCACCCCGGTAATTATCGTCCAATTAGTTTAACATCAGTAGTAAGCAAGTTGATGGAATCAATCCTTAGAGACAAAATTGTATATTACTTGGAAAAGAACAACATGATCAAAGACTCACAACACGGTTTCAGAAATAAGAGATCGTGCCTCACAAATTTACTCGATTTCTTCAATGAGGTATACAGTTTAGATGATAACACGAAAGCAGTTGATATAATCTACTTAGACTTCCAGAAAGCGTTCGATAAAGTGCCTCACAAACGTCTTTTAAGTAAAGTAAAAGCCCATGGTAATACGGAAAATCTTAGTAAGTGGATAGAAGACTGGTTATCAGAACGTAAACAGCGAGTCGTAATTAACGGAAAAACGTCAGAGTGGGTAAACGTAAACAGCGGCATTCCTCAGGGGTCTGTACTAGGACCAATACTTTTTATAATTTACATTAATGATATCGACGAAGGTATCACTTGTAAAATTTCGAAATTCGCCGACAATACAAAAATCGCTAATAAGGTAAACTCAGAAACTCAGCATAAACTAATCCAAAGCGATTTGAACACTTTAGTCGACTGGTCCAAAATATGGCAAATGAACTTTAATTTAGAAAAATGTCACGTACTCCACGTTGGAAATAGTAACCCCGCAAATAAATTATATGATGGATAATGTTCAACTAAAAAACGTAGTTAAAGAAAAAGACCTTGGTGTAATAGTCTCAACTGATCTTAAACCTGAACTTCACTGCGCTGAGGTAGTAAAAACTGCTAATAAATTAGTCAGCTTTATTGGAAGAGCTTTCGAATTCAAATCAGAAAAAATCATACTAACCCTGTATAACTCACTTGTACAGCCCCACCTGGAGTACTGCGTACAGTTCTGGTCATCTTACTACCGTAAGGACATTAATAAATTAGACAGAATTCAACGTAGAATAACCAAAATGATTCCTAGATTGCGCAATAAACCATACAACGAACGTCTTAAAGAGCTCAATTTATTTCTTCTCACTAAACGCAGACTAAGAGGAGACCTTCTAACAGTATTCAAAATGTTCAAAGGATTCACAAATTTAAAGCCGGATGACTACTTTACTATCGACCGTTCAAGCAACACCCGCAACAATGGCTTCAAAATACTTGGTAAACGCTTTATAACTAACGAAGCCAAGAACTTTTTCTTCAATCGAGTCGTAAATATATGGAATGGACTGCCCTCAAACGTCGTCAACTCGAGCACAATAGAAACTTTTAAAATTTGTCTCGACAAATATCTTCAAAGTAATCCTCGGCTGGCAATGTTCGTTACAGAATAATTATAGACATTTTCAAATCGTAAAGATAATTCATGGTGTAGGGTGACTCAGACTGGTGGGAGGCTGCAGCTGTTGGCTGTCAGGGTACGGAGAGATCCCTTGATCCGAAGTAAATGAGAATCAAATCTCTACCTGAACAACAGGTGCAGTATAAATCCTACTGGTCTGTGTCTACTGCACCAGTTCCCATTTGATATGAGATCACGATTTTTGTGCCAGCAATAATGATAGTCTATTATAGTATAGTATAGTATAGTATCTTTTTTTTTTTTTTTTCCACGCTTTCCTCGAAAATTCCATGTAGTTTTTCTATACTACATGGTATCTCTTATTTTCCTGCCAGCTTCGGCTGGAGGGATGGGTGGGAGGGGAGGAGCCTTCCAATGTACTATCCTTTCTCTAATGCAAGTAGTTACTGTAGCGTAATTATAACAAACAGCCTTCGCAGGGACCCTCGGGTCTGTTGCTGTTTGTGTTCCCTCCTCCTCCTCCTCTTCCTCTTCCTCTTCCTCCTCCTCCTCCTCCTCCTCCTCCTCCTCCTCCTCCTCCTCCTCCTCCTCCATTCCCTTTTCCTCATCTGTTCCATTCACTCCTGTCAGGTGTGCAGCAAGATTACCGGTAAATAAACAACAGCTTCTTATCACTACATTTAATAATTACAGGATAGAATAGAACAAGGCTCTCTCCCACCCTCCTCTCCCTCCAGCAACATGCCAGCAGAAAAAACAGATAGAAGGGAACACCATGACCTTGTAGAAAACATGGCCATGGATATTTTATACTAAAAAATGAATAGAGGAGGATACTATACTATACTAGACCAGACTACTATACTATACTATACTAGGCTACACTACCATTAGTGATGGTACATCCTGGATGGGGAATATTATTTATATTGAATGAAATTACTGCCATTACACTTCTAATCTAAGATATAGGGACACAAGGATATAAGTTTCATAGATGCTCGCAATGTTTACTCTAAATTTTATGCTCAAATCAAATTGGAACCAGTGAAGTAAGTAGACACAAACCAGAAGGACTTATACTGCAACTGTTGTCCAGGTAGAGATTTGATTCTCGTTAACGTCGGATCACGGGTGGATGCACCAGTACCCTGATAACCAACAACTGCAGCCACCCACCAGTCTGAGTTAAGGCGTTTACATGTAGTGTCAAGTCGACTTGATAAAAAGAAAAATTTTGGCAAGTTTTGGCAAATCCACCCAAGACACGAATTTCTGTGTTTGCCCTCTGACCAAACACCCAATCAGGGCACAGCAATATCCAACATCATCTACCAAAGACACTCAATGGAATATATTTTGAATAAATTCGAGGAAAGTAAGATGTTTGAGACCATTACAGTGGGTTTAATACATAAGATTTATATAATATATATTGCTTTTGATATAAAATAAACCGAAAACAAGCATGATTGAAATATATTAGGGAAGTTGTAGTAAATAGCGACATGTTGGCCTCTAACCTTGGGAAAGAGGGCGGGGCATGTGTAGTTTCATATCAGGATATATTTTTGAATAAATTCCAGGTGTTATTAGGTATGAATAACTGCATAGAATGTAATAATGTATATTACTGTATTTATTTGATAGTAAAAGAAGACAAGGCAAATGCTGTTATTGGATATTTAAAAAGGACAAATATAATGCATTATCGTACATAACAATCATGTTATGTCATGTTTGGCTCGGTAGATTAACCTCGATATATGGATATATCGATGTATCGTTACAGATAAAAAAAAATATAGCAGCTTTTATACACTATAAATACCATTATATTTAATAACATCATTATTACGTGTGAATTAGGATGTGAAAATATAGAAGCAATGAAATAAATAAATAATAATGCTTTATCGAGGTAAGAGGAAATGAGCTTTGCCCCAAGAGGCCATAACTCCGCCCATTCAAGAGGCTGTAGCTCTGCCCTCACGTTCGTCTTTTGTTAAGGAAGCGCATTAAAATATTATATAAGGATATAATAATGAAATAAACTTAGCATCAGGGTAACCACAGAGGGTTATGGAGTTAGATTAAGGACTATTGATAAAAGGGAACAAGATGCAGGCAGGAGACGAGATATTGCTAGCTAGTAGTGCGTTAAGGACTTGTGGAGACTGGCTGTGAATGTATTGTCTCTGCCGCTGCTGCAAAAAAGTTATCTCGCGCATGCGCACCTCCCTCTATCCAAATAGGACGCCTCTAAACGTGTTTGTGAGACACAGAATGTCACAGATGTTTTGGCCACTGATGTAAACGCCTTTACTTTACACTATGAATCCCTTAACTATCTTTTTAAAAGTAAATCCGTTTCTCAGAAATGTTTGTCTAATCTGGATTTTAAAATATCTATAATTTTAGACCTAACTACTGATGCTAGGAGTCTATTCCAATGGTCAACAACTCTAATGTTGAAGTATGACTTACGAGCAATTGTGTTAAATTTTTGTACTTTTAATTTCATACTGTTACCTCTCGTTACTGACGCGTTATTCACTTCAAAAAGTACTTCTGGATTGATTTTGTCAAATTTATTTAATATTTTAAAGACTTCAATCATATCTCCCCTAATTCTTCGCTTATGGAGTGAACAAGTCTAACTGTTTTAATCGTTCCTCATATGATAAATTACGCAATGTAGGAATAAGTTTTGTCGCTCGTCTCTGTACTCTTTCCAGCAAGTTTTGGTCTTTAATGTAGTTTGATGACCAGAATTCTATCGCATATTCAAGGTGTGGCCTTACAAATGCTGTATAGAGTTTTTTCCATTACTTCTGATGCTTTGTGATCAAAATTTCTTGAAATTAGCCCTAACATCATATTTGCTTTCTTACTGGCAGCTATGCACTGATCACTCACTTTTAGATTACAGTTAATGATTACACCAAGATCCTTTTCTTGTTTGACTTTATCGGGCTCCTGATCACACATTTTGTATTTATAATTTGGATTTTTATCGCCAATATGCATAACCTTACATTGGTCTGTATTAAAGGACATTAACTATTTCTCACTCCAATCAATTAGTTTGTTTAATTAAATCGTCCTGAATTCTATCACAGTCTTCAGTGCATATTACTTTACAGCCAAGTTTTGTATCGTCTACGAATTTTGCTACTTTTGACACTAAATTGCCTTCTAAATCATTTACATATATGATGAAGAGCGTGGGTCCCAGGACCGACCCTTGAGTTACACCACTAATTACGTTTTGTCAATCAGATACTTCGCCATTTAGAACAACTCGTTGTTGTCGGTCTGAGAGCCAGTCTTCAATCCACGCGCATAGATGATCTCCTATTCCTTGTGGCCTCAATTTCGATATGAGCTGTTTATGAGGAACTTTATCAAATGCTTTTTGAAAATCCAAGTAAATCACATCATATGGCTCCCGGACATCTCAACTCGTGTAAACATTAAAGAAATCTAACATATTAGTCAGATATGATTTATTACTACGAAATCCGTGCCGATTCTCGGTTATTAATTTATTTTTCTCGAGGAACTCAACTATCTTATCCCTTATGATCTTTTCAAAAAGTTTAATTAACACTGACGTTAGACTAATCGGTCAATAATTAGTAGCTTGTTTCTTTTCTCTCTTTTTAAAGATGGGGGTTATATTTGCTCTTTTTCATGCACGAGGTACTCTAGCTTGTGTTAATGATTTATTGAATAAACTTGTTATAGGAGTTTCTAGCTGCACACAACATTCTTTAAGTAGCTGAGATGAAATTTCATCAGGACCAATTGACTTATTTGGATCAATCTTTTGTAAATATTTACAAACCTCATGTGCTTGAATTTCTGATGTGATGAGCTTTTCTTCATCAGGGCCTTGAAATATATTCGATGGGGTAGGGATATCTGCTCAGTAAAGACGCTACTGAACATTGAATTAAGTATGGAGGCCATATCTTTGTCATCGCTGATTAGTTTATCATCATTATCTACTAGTGGGCCTTATTATTTCTTACGTATTTTTTGTTTCGCATATAACTATAGAAGAATTTGGGATTTTTCTTTGCATCGTGAGATATCCTTACTTCATACTCGTGCTTTTTTTCCCTTATCTCTTTTTCACACGTTCTTTTAAGATCAACATAACTGTTGAAATCTGAGGTTAACTGTGATAATTTGAATTTTTTATAAGCCTTTCTCTTTTCTGCTATAATTTTTTGTAAGCTGTTAGTCATCCATACTGGTTGACATATATTAATTCTTCGTGGCTTATGTGGAATGTTTTCGTTAACTATCAATTTGAGATTTGCTGTGAACTCTTATAAGTTTCGTCTATGCAAACATTATCTAAGCATTGATTCCAGTTTACTGATTCTATTTTCCTTATGTTCGCAAAATTCGCCTTCCTATAGTTAGGTACCAATAACATATTTTCTTTTGTTATAATTTGAAGCTTTAATTCAGTTCTGATGATGTTGTGATCACTGTTCCCCAGAAGTTCACCTACTTCACAACTGTGAATAATATCAGTCATTCGTGAATATTAGATCTAAGATATTATTTCCTTGAGTAGGTGTTTGAACTATTTGATATATAAAAGCCTCCTCTGTTAGTTCTAATAATCTGGTTCCTTCTCGATCGGCCGTTAAAGTTAACCAGTTTACTGAGTTGTTAAAATCTCCGCAAATTACTGCATTTTTACCTTTAATGACAGATCTAATTTCATCATAAAGAATTCTATAATTTTCTTCGCTTAATTTTGGAGGTCTGTATACTATGCCGAGGATATATATAATTTTTTTCCGTAATTTCAACATAGAGTGTCGTATGCATCCACATTTATTTTATTGATCTTAACGACCTTCACATAATTTTTTGCATATAATAAAACAGCTCCTCCATTTTTATGTATACAGCATTTCTCGAATATATTATAACTATTTAATGACACTTCAGTAATTTGATGTTTGTCGCATGTATTTATCCACGATTCCGTTAACACAATAATGTCTGGGATTTTGGCGGTCGCATGTATTATCAACTGATTTAGTTTCGGAATAATACTCCTTACATTAGCGTAAAAGATGCTTATTTTCTCAGACGCTTTAGGGCTATACTTAGTGTTTATTCGAGCCCTCTTTGAAAATTTACTATGTCAGACCTCAACATTTCTTGGCTGCTTGTCTTTGTACTTCTGTCAACAGACAAGGGTCTAAACTCTACCTGGCCATCTATCTGAGTACCTATTGTATTAACCTCGTTTGGCTCACCTATAACTATCTCACGACTAGTTTGGACAGGCTAAACCCCCCCCTCTTTTTGGTAATTTCGCCTTATTTCTGATTAACTCATATTTCACACCTTTGTCTAAAACTCTACCTAATCTCGCTTTTCCTACTCTGTTAAGGTGAAGGCCATCTTCGCTAAATAAGCTCCTATCGTTGCTGAAATGATCCCACACATCAACATACATCACATCTTCCTTACTATATCATTTCTCCAGACGTGTGTTTATTCCTAACATTCTATTAAGGACGAGTGGACCAACATCATATCTGGGAAGCAAGCCGCAGACCACTGACTGCCTCAGGCTATCCTTAATCTTTCTTATTATTGCCTTATATTTATCGTACACCTCCTCAGACCTGTCCCTAACAACGTTATTTGTACCAACTTGATACATAAAAACAATTTCTTCGGAAGAATTAACGACTATTTCATCAATTTTATCCATTATATTTTCAACTCATTTTCCTGGATAGCAAAAAATTTTCCTCCTTGGTCCTTTCACACAAAATTCCTCATCTTGATGTCTTACTAGACTATCACCAACCAATATGGCACCAGGCTCATCACGAACCTCATCTTCCAATATCTGGAACCTGTTTTGCATAACACCAGTATAACTGCCACCTCTCTCAACCTTACTCCCTCTTTAAACACGGAAGTAATTTTTCTCTAATTTTGTAATCCTATCTTCTATTTGATTAATTTGAACAACTGATTCAATGATCACTAATTCCCTATCTTTCTTTCCTACATCCTTTTCCAAAACAATGCTTATATCTGTAGCTTCCAACTTCGCTATTCTAGTATCTATAATTTCTAATTTACCGCTTATTTTGCTTAATACTTCACAAAATAAGCAGCAAACATATTACCGTATATACCGGACTATAAGGCGACTGGT